>VURO01022059.1:40319-52751 GCA_015108175.1 Pelvicachromis taeniatus
CCACTTTTGACTTTTCTTTGCATCCCTTCACTAACGCTCTTTTCTTGTGATTTGTGTTTACTGCTTAGATATCAGAGTGTGATTTAGCAGCTTTCTCAACAAATGTTTGAAAAGATGTGAACGTTTTAATGACTGGATTGAATAGGGGATAAAGGAACAGCTGGAGATTCTGTAATGTAGTGGCTATTCTTAAACAGCACAGGTACACTTCAAGCTGTCTCATTTGAAAACCAGCGCTGCAGTTTTAGCCATACTTTAGAATAACAGGTGATTGAGCATTCTCCCATCCCTATCTCCAAAGCAGTATGACCATATGGATCTTATTTCAAAACGAATGTACCGAATGGCACTCTGTAAGTGTGATATCGCATTATGCAGAGTGGATCTATTTATTATTTTCAAGATAATAGTTTCATTTCACAGATTATGACTCACATGTATTTTTTTCCCCCCCACAAGCATGGTTGCAGTGATGCTTGGTATTTAAGAGGAAGCGCCAAAACAGTGAAGGAGTCATTATTTTTATTACCGTCCATCTCCAGAAACAATGTTTATGATGATCTGCATCTTCAATGCAATTATTATATTCCTAGGATGCAAATAAATTCCTCCACAGAATCTGTTTTCATTTTCATTTATTTTAATGGTCCTTTATTCCTCGAATCAAATCGAATGATCTGCACTAAGCCCATCGGAGTAACTCGGTTCCGGAGCATTGATTTCCTTTGTGTTGCAGATTGATCTGTGCCTTGTTACTGCTCAGTATATGTCACAGCCTCCCTCAGAAAATGCACATAATAAAAAATAAAAAAGAAACAACAAAAAAACAGATTAATGTACTTCAACAGAAAAAGTGACAAGTAGCTTTAATATCATGAAAAATATTTAAATCATTACAAATGTGGACTATATCACAGATTAAATCCATGTCCAGGCTTCATATTGTTGAATCCTCATGCTGTAACTTCAGAAATTGCGTTTCCCTGATTGGCTCAACAAGCTTTACGAACTGTTTCTGAGTGACAATAAATAGACCCTTAATGTGCTGCTATGCCACTGGCCCCAGTGCCTTTGCCCCTCTTCACTCTGGTGTGTTAGTATGTGAACAGTAGCCTGGGAGAACAGAGTCTCATTAAAGCTTCCATTGCAGTGGACCACTCCCCAGATCTCCCTGCAGCAGCATCATCCCTTCACATGGTGGACCACAACCCCCAAGGGCCGCTGCACACAAGTGTGCACACATGTGCACACATTCACAGATTAAACCCTTAGTCTTTCCATTAGGCCATTTACTAAAGCACTCTTCTTTTTTATCATGGTTGTCTGACTTCTCTCTCATCTATGCTAAGGCAGACTGGCCACAGACCCCCACCAGCACCAATGACTCACTTTTGGAGAATTTATCGATAAGGACAAACAAAGAAATGTGCAGTGCAGTACATGTGTTATGCACAAGCTCAGCATGTGCATGCGTGCGTGCACATTTGATTCGGCTTTGAGGAGGTTTCTATGTGATATGTGTGCATAATGTGTTCTAAGGGGTTCGGTGGGCACGCGATGGGACACATAGGGCTGCTCTCCCGCAGATGCAATTAGGCTAAATGGGATTATGCCTATCACATTTCAGACAGGCCGGCCCCACAGCCACCTGGGGGAGAGGGTGATGGGGAGAGGGTGATGGGTGGAGGGTGAGGGAGGTGTGGCCTGATGAAGAGGGATAGAAAAAGTGGAAAAGGGTGGAGAGGTGGGGAAGATGCAAAGAGGAGAATGTTGTCTTGGAGACGGCATCCAGCGTAGTCTTAATGGAGGCTGTAGTAAAGCACACTGATGCTATGCAATACTATAATGAAATGCAATGACAGGGAGAATAAAACAGCGTTCCTATCAGATGATTCAACACATCCCTGAGTCTCCTCTATAGCGGCATTTTATGTGTTCTTTGATGTGATGTACTGCTGAACCCCCTCTGGTATCAGGCTAAATGTCAACATCAACAAAGAAATCGAGGGAGGGCAGGCTGCCTCAACACACCGGGTGATTGTGCTCATGCTAGAAGTGGTTGTTTGAACTGTGTGGCCATAGGATTTAGTTGAGGACATGGATGAAGAGGGGAGAATGTAGAATTATAATTTTTCATGAGCAGCTGTACTTTCTTAGTGCTTGTATGATGGATTTATAAACACAAAAAACACATGTATTTGTTTTTTGATCGCTCCGCGTCTCCTAAAGACATAACAACAGTAACAGCGTTCCATGATGGTGCAGTACCCTGCTGAAAACTGCACTGTAAGTTAGTGCTAGGTGAAAATGTATTAAATAATCAAATGCAAATTCAGAATAGAAGTACTGTAGAAATTAATCAATAATGTTATGGACCAGTTTAACTCCTGAAAATTATTAGCTCGATTTCTAGATAGCTCCGACACTACCTATTTGTTACCACCACCGCAAAAAAAAAAAAGTACTACATTACTCACATTTTTTTTTAAACGTGATACAGCACATTTTTTATTTACAGCAATTTGTTATGCTACATGCTGTATTATTTTCCCATTTCTCTGTAAAGTGACCTGAAATACATTGTCACATAATTATTAGTTAACAATATTCACCGTTGGCTTCAGTTTCACACACAAACATAGATCCCTATCCTAATGACGCACATGATTTTTCTTTAAGTTTATAATATATAAACACAAAGCCAATGAAAAAACCACCCTAAGGGAATTCACAATGATCGTTACAGTGATTCTACTGTAGAAACACGTACGGCCAGAAATGGAGGCTACAGTGCTCTAAGCCCAACTGCTCATCACGGCCTTTGTTACTTGCTAAAGATCAGGGCCTGGGCTTGGGCTGGCGTTCACTCAGCTTTATAACATCACTCTGGGTTCTTGGCTAGCTTTGTGTTTGCATGCTGTCTGTGCAGATGCTTGCTGAGGGCTGAAGTTGTGCTAGCAGTATAACATGGTTGTTTCTGTCCTAGATGCAGTTTGCATTTACCTTTTGTGCAACAAAAAGGAAAGTAATCTCCATATCGATACTCCTCAAAAGCAGTCCACGGCTCTACCAGTTTCCCCCTCCCAGAATGCGAACTGAAATCAGCTGATTGTAGCGCAAGTACGCAGGAAGAAAAACAGTTTGTTCGTTTGATTCATATATTTTTTTTTTTTTGCCCAGCATGCCAGTAGAAGAGCCTTCGTAGCACAAGTACAAACATGTCTGTACTTTAGACCGTGTTACATCCAACACTGGTTAACAACACTACTTCTGTTGTATGTGGTACAACAAGTCCACAACACTTGGGTCTTCTCACACTTGTTACATTTGTCAGATTCACCGTCTCTAGATGATCATACATTTGTACAACTGATTCTACTTTTCCCTGCTTTGCTCTTTTAAATGTTTAATATGGCCTCTGTGAGAATAAACATGTACGACATGTACATGGACATAACATTGTCAATAACACTGTAACTCTTTTAAAATGCTAAGTGTTGAGACATTGCTGTCAGTGATGGACCTCCCTCACCTACACGCACCTCCTTGGCAGGAGCAGAGCAGGGCACAGTGTGACCATTCTTGCAGTCGTCCATGCTCGCTCTTACATTAATCAAAAGCGTTGTGGCAGTGTCCAGCCCACCTTTTCCATCCCAGGATGCCAGCTGTGTTTTGACTGGCACCTGTCTGGCCCCTAATAATACACTCTTTTCTTTCTCTTTTCCTTGGCCTTGTGCTTACAAGACCAAACGCTGAGACTGTTATGCACATTTGTGTACATGAACATAGACCTGCACAGGCATGGACACTCTTTAATGTATAGAAATAAACAAGTACAAGTTTTTACAATTTGTACAACAATTAATATTTTCCATGGTTTGGTATATTTAATTTCATTATATTAATCAGACAAATTCAGAATGTTGTCGTCTGTGTCAAACTACTCATATTGGTCATTAACTACACTTTAGATGCTGGTTCCTTGGTGGGATGGGTGTTTCACTGGAAGCCCATGTGAATAGGAGCAGCATTTTTTTTTTTTTTACATTTGTCATTGTGAGCAAATAACTGTCTGGATGCAACTGGACATTCATAATGATGAGAAATTAAATGTTCACGGTGAACCACTGGGAGAGCCTACAATATGCTCCTGAACATTGGGGGACAGAGATCTGAGACCTGGGGGGTGGCAAACTGGAGAGCTGTGATAGGATACGGCCCATTAATTATTGAATTTGCTGACGTTATGACAAATGGCGTTGTCCTAGCCCTTGCTGAAGCTCATGACTTTTACAAGGCCAGCTGGACAGAGCCTCAGCATTTCTACTGTAAAACCACATAAGCAGGTTTAAAATTAATGCTGTTTTTTGTTCTTTTTTCCCCAGCTTAATAAATGTTCTCGAACCACCTGCAGTTTGGCAGAAATTAGATTAAGTAGCCCGCATTAAATATCTTTAAGCTGGGTCACTGTTGCTGGGACTGACATCCACCTTGAGAACCTCCGTGAGGCTTTGCAGTTTTGGGACGGAGAATAATTGAATGAGGGTGCATGAAGGTGAGCAAGCCAGTGTGGGAGTCAGTCACACCTCCGTGTTGGGTGTTTTTGCAATGTGAGGCCAGCAAGTGAAAGAAAGGCAACAGTGTGCTGTGTTTGCACTGCGTAGGATTGCCTCCTGCTCCTGACGTGTATGTGGTCAGCTGTGCCCCAAGGAGGTGTCCACTATGAATTGTGGGTTAAAGTCCTGAAGGCTCGGGAGTGTATACAAATGCTTCTCCCACGCTTGCTCTGAGCACAAACGCTCCTGTATACGAGTGTGTGTCTCTTTGAGCTTGTTCTATTTTGAATAATCCATCATGGAGCCACCTTTTCATTGTTCATCTATATCTGACTGCATCTAACCTTCACACACCTGCAACACAAGGCGTTAGAAACATAATGTGAAGCAAAACACGACAAGCAAAAAAAAAAAAAAGAAAAGAAAAAGAAGGGGGGGCGAATTGGTACATAATGTACTCCACACCTAAATCATCCTTGTTTGGTCTGCCTAAAATAAGCTTCACTGCAGCTGTTAACCTTTAATAGCAACGATGTATCACTGGCAGAGGAATCGGCGCACCTCTGTTCGCCTTCATCACTGCTTTTAATATCTTGCAAAAATTAGTCTCTGGTGAAATGAACAGGCCTTGAATGTTGCTAATTTAAATTATTATACAACTGGCTACCACATACTGAATAATGACTCCTTTAATATGAGACACTTAAGACTGAGTGAAGTGAATAATAAACACCATTTATAAGTCAAATGTATGGTGAGGAGTAAGGGAGGGCATTCTCAGCGTATTTGTCTCCTGTGGTGTTTGCCTATCTCAGAATAGAGCGAATGCTTGTGAGTCAGCCAGGGTCTGCAGGCCTTATTTCTTTGCTAGATGCACTGTCGTTAGCGGCTATCCCTGTAGATATTGCCTGCTGCCAGCTGCTGCTCTGGCCCTCTGGAAAAGAGGCTGGCAATTAGACCTTGTGCTTAAAACAAGGTGAGTCAGGACCTTTTAATGGAGCACTATTTCTGAGCTCCCACACATGTGGCTTTTTAGATTTTCGCTGCGCCAGAGAACTCTGCAGCACTGAGGCGTGGAGGTTACGACGTCCAAATAACTGGGGTAGTGGGTGCAGCATTTTTCTACAGGAATAGCTTTTTCATTTCTTTTTTTTTCTGTCCGCAACTGAATGTAATCTATGCTTTCATCTTCCACTAGAAGCCATTTGCTTATGGTGTTTATTCTTTCACAGTTTCTAAACCAGTTTGTAATTTAATCAGTTCTAACAACGAAGTGTAAATTTTCTAGGGTTTAGATTGTTAATAGCTGCCTTGCTGGAATACACTGTATCATTATGCGTAAGCGCTATAGTGCTACTGCTGCTGCATATTAGCTCTTCACTGGCTTCCTGGCGTTTATTTTATCTTTAAGGGTGAGGTTAACTGTCTTAATCTGTTCTCCCTCTCATCTCTCATCTCAGACCTTGATAAGATGGAAGAGAAAAGCTGCCTGTGTTTAGACTACTGCACCTTGTTTCCTTGGACCTTACCCAGCTAACCTTGAGTCTATTCAATGACGAGCATAAACCAGTAAACACACTGACATGCGCGCTGCCTCTCTCTAGCTTTCTCTCCCGCACACAAAGTGAAACACAAACATACACACGGCATTAAGAGACCACGTTAACATGAGCAAGGCAAGAAATGATCTACTGTTGCACAAATAGAAGAGTGCAGGTAAAAAAAAAAATCCTTTATTTTTTTGTTGGAGTTAAAGGACAAATTATGCTTGAACTTGGATCTCACATGTGCTTATTTTGAACTATCATTTATTGCCTAGCTCATGTTAAATGTGACTTATTTATTGTAATGTGTGACAGCAAAAATATTTTCAAATTATATATTTTTAAAGAGTTTTTTTTTTTTTTTTAAACTCCTGTGCTTTTCAAGGAGTGGTACTGAGCAAAAAACAGAAGGCTGATGTTGTGTTACTGAAATGTCTGCCAGGTCCTTCCTCAAGCTGTGAAATCTGAATCCTCGGACCAGACTGGAGAGATTCACAGTCATCCATACACCGCGACAGACGTAAAGGCCACTTGACCTCGACTCTGGTTGGCTGAAACTGTCAGACTACCATCTGAGGAGGGGCCATATACTCATAATATATGACAGCCTTCAACCTGGCCAGTCTAAATAGATTATCTTGGCTGCGTCTTCCCCCGACCAGGTGCCAATGTGTAAAACAGACCAACTATGTTAAAAAAAAAAATGCAGTTACATGCCAACTATGACAACATGAAAGCAGGGAAGTACTATTAAAAACTGCCATGATTTAGTAATGGTTATGTACATTTTTGTATATTTACATTGTGCCACTTAAGTGGCACTTTATATATTAATACCACAGGAATGCCCTTTATTTTAAACAAGCCTAAATCTTGGACTGTTTTCCTCCACCTGCTCAAAAAAACATCCACAATAATGCAGATATTGTCAGCGTTATCGGTGTGCGTTATTGTGTGCACGCTGCGCACATGTGTGTGTCTGCTAAGGTCTCTTTTGTCTTTTGTTCTCGAAGAGATGGAGAGCATCCATTGCTCACTAACAAACACATAAATATGCATTAATCTGTTCTGGTTGGGCGAATTTGAAGAACTGTCAAGCGTCAAATGTAAAGGTCATGCTTTGCTTGCTGTAAGGGGAAGGTCCTGGAGACCATGGTTAGGGCACTATTTGAATAAACTATGCAAGGATTTACAAGAAGTAACCTTCAGGGCTGAACACGCCCTCTTCCCTTGCCAGAGAATAGCTGACATTATGGATGAGCTCTATCACCAACTTCGCCATACAGGTTCAGATTATAGATAGTTTGCATGTTTGTACTGAGAAAGCATTTTGTACCTTTTATATTAATTTGCCAGTTAAAGCTCATCATATAATTTGTACTTTTGTTATTATATTTTGTAATGCAGTGAATAATATTGTGTATGGAAGGAAATTGCACAAGGGATTACCTTTTGAATTTTGAACAAAGTGCCCCCACTCTACCCCCCACCCATCTCTATGTAGCATGACAGCCTAGCAGAATGTGGCAGGTGGAGGTCTTCCAGGCTGAGCGAGGGGTGACCTTGCCACTGCCTATGTACAATCGGTTTGGTTTGTAACATAGCGCCAGGTCCCAGAAATTTGCTGCAGCTCAATAGACAGGCGTAGTGAACAGAGGGCCAGTCGCAGCCCCAGTCTCATCCACAGCCCCATGGCAGCAGATGCCACATGGCGGCCCCAGAGCCTTCAGCCGGCGGGGAGACGTAGGCGAGCGCCAGCCGGGTCACCAAAGCCCATGTCCATGTCATGCACAGAGAGGGCCTTCTCAGCAGGCAGGCAGGCAGCCTGCCGTCCTCTCCTGTCCCCCTTTTCTTGGAGGCAGAGTGTAACAGCTCGTTTGCACGTGCTTTGTGTAGATTAAAGCAAGAGGCTGTCAGGGATAATTAAAAGTAATAAAGCTTAGCGCTTTTTGGATTAGTGTCCTAGACAGCGGTACTACTGTCTGGATGAGTGTGTTTATTTATCGTATATGTGTGTGCGGGACTATATGCTTACTTCTGTGTACACAGAGAATGTGTTCTTTAAACTTTTCAAATAGGTATTCTCAGATCATATTGATATGGCATACATAATGTTATAATCCAGTGATGATGTAGGTCATCCTAACCTTGTGTGTGTTTAAAAGAAAACAAGACAACAAAGTCCCCTCCCCTGATATTGATACTGTAAGAGAAACACCGCCATATGTATTGTGTCTTTTTTGCGGGACTGCACCTTGAGATGAATCCACTGACGTCTTCCAGGAGCATGACCTCTTTTGTGCTGTGAAATACAGCCGCACGAAAAGAATATATTAGATGAGTGTCCTGTTACTTATAATCCCTAGTAATCTGAGTATTAAGTGTTAAAAGGCCAATGTCTCAGTCTTTGTTCTATTAAATAGTAAGTAACCCAACTGAACTCAAGACTGAGACTTGCCACTTAAATGTTGTGCCTTTTATTTCAGACTGAATGTGTTATAAAAACAATCAAACAAACAGGTTCACCCACTTCACTCAGGATTTAAATGTCATGACTCTTCTGGGCAGAACAATTTGGAAAGTTGGAGCAGAAAAAAATACTTTGTATTTTGATCAAATTATTTTGAACAGTCTAAATGGAGGAAAAAGGGTTAGAGGAAAAGTTTATTTAGCAGAAACACCTAAAAATACTCTGCCTGGATGTGGAAATTGCTGCACAGCACACTATAAATCAGCTGATGTTTATCACAGAAATGCAATTTTGAATGCTTCACTTAGCAAAAATTAGTAGCAGGAGGTTCCACAGTTTAGCTATTCAGAAAAAGTTCACAAGATGAGTCTTTACTGAAATCCCCCTTTTCATGATAATAATTCAATTAAATTCAGTTCTATTCAATTTATATAGCGCCAAATCACAACAGTCTCTTCAAGGCGCTTAATATTGTAAGGTAAAGACTCTAGAGTAATACAGATGTCTTGAGCCAAAATAACATCTATGCATGTTATATTGTGCCATCATTACTAGGATGAAACAGGAAAATGAAAATGCATATTATAATGAAATTATAGGTAGCAAAATTACTATTTAAATTTAGTATAGTAATAGCTTGATGAATTATGGCAGTTTTTCTTCAGGGGACATTGCTTGAGGAAATGTTGGAAAATGCTCATGGGAAGCAGCAGTCATCAATCACACATGGTGTGGTTGGGGGTGTTGTGGTGGCCCTGAGGACTTGGGTCTGCACAGCAGCCAGTAATCTAAATGGTCTGAGCTCCAAGGCCCCCATGGGGCTGCCCGCTCTGTCGCCTGCAAAGAAAACAGATCAGGGGAGAGGGATCAAGGTTTGTTTTCTCCTTTTTCTAGGTCATTATTTATTATGTGAAATATCAACGTCCTTGGCTGCTGCATGGGATCTCCCCCCCCCCCCAAAATTGACAGATCTCATTATAAGATAAACGTGACAAAGATAGCTCATAATGCTTCAGAGAAATGTAACACCATTAGCGGGTCATTGTCATCGTTCTAATGTGTCCTTTTAAGCCGCTTAGTGAACTGGTGCTGAAGTGTGATACAGGGATTAACCTATCAGAGAGTTGCTGCGGAGGAGTTGAGCCGCCATTGATGGAAATTTTTGGACGTGTGGTGATATCTTCCCAGGCGCTACGCAGAGTCATGGTTGAGCCTGATTCCTAAACACAGCGAGGTTTCTGGGATATGGGGGAGGATGTCTGGAGGGTATCGACATGCACGGGGCTGGGACTGCCATGTACTTAGTGTCTGAATCTGTTAGTGTTGCAAAGGAGCAAATGTTTTGCACCAAAACATATGGATGAATTTTGCTTTTTCCTTTTGTAGCTCGAAATGTTTTCGTGCCACTTATATTTTATACATTGCGTACTGCTGGCTTCACACAGTTGTACCACAACAGTTCTTTTTTTTTTTTACATTCCAGAAGCACAGTGAGCGCTAGTAGTTGCACTATAAATCTTAATATATTGGCAACAGCATCTCATTTCTAGGACAAGCCTCTATTAAAGAATGTGCTTTTAATGAGTTGACACAATTGATATACTCTGCCTGAGTGAATTAATGAGTGAATTCACATTTGAGTTGTGGAAATGACTTCAAAATGTGAATGACAGCAAATGCTTCCAGGGGTTAAATGGTTATTTATGAAGCCATTGTTTAATTCTACCGTACAGTAGAGCCATCTGCAGTTATCTGAATGCATCATTATCATCCAGTCATTCATTGTGCTTTTGGTGACTGTTAGCTGACACAATTCCAGTGATCAGTTTCACAACCTCATCAATCATTCCATTAGCCTTCAGCATCACATTTACATCATATTAAACTTAGTGAACACAATAGATGCATGCTAATGATGACACAACATGCACCAGATATAGACACATACACACACACACACACACACACACACACACACACACACACATATGCTGAGTTGGTGTCCCCACGTAAGTGCTGTTATTTTAAAGACTGAAGTGAATTTGCATCAAAAAAAGCTACAACAGTAATCAGTATACTGTAGTTTCACAGGAAATCAGAGTACACTGATGGCTACTTTGCACAGTGGGACTTATTTCCGTCAGGTTTAGTGGAGGTAAGACTTTGCAGCTAAGCTTCTCTATTACATTTTCTAATTTCATGGCTCAGCAGGAATTATCAAAGCTTTTTTGATTGCATTTTCATATAACCTTGGTCGCAAAGGGCAGAGCAATCAATACAATAGCCATTAGCATCCCAGTAATTATTAGTGAAATAGTAATAATTTCTCCTGCCCTACAGTTTCTTTTAGCTTCTTATTTATTTATTGGGCCTATGGAGGGAGAAAATGGCTGCAAGTTGAGATGGCTGCAATGCCATAAGATGCTAATTAAAATGTTTTAATTAAATCCACTGATCGTTCTTGTTTTGGGATGCAGTCTTGCCCTTCCTGTCTACACTATTGAATTTCCTACATTTTAAGACAGAAGTTCTGCCTTTGAGTTGCTGTGATGGTGCAGCTTGATTGGTAAATGGAGTCATGTTGTTTTTACTTACGAACATAAGACAACATGTAAACCAAATCACAACGCAGTAGTCAGGGTAATGGGACTATTTATTCAGCTTTGTTAGGAGAAGAGGTCATGTGATCAGGGGATAGTAATTATAGCATACGCTTAATTACATTAGCAACCTCCTGTCTTTTCATATTATCTCTGACGCAAAAAAACACAGAGAGAGATTTGATTATGTTAATAAGCTGCGTTTTATACATGGTAATGGAGGCCTAGTTCAAAGCCATTAGTGCTATGAGGGATATCCATTTGAGTGTCTGAGCTCTCGAACGCAGCTCAGCTCAAAGTGCACATTGTTTAATGGTATTGATCAACGGTCTAGCGAGCTCCGGGGTTTTTGCTCATTACTGTGTCTTATTCATGCTTTCTTGGGTAATGATGCCCACACAGCAATTACTGCCACAGCCATTTAAATGATCTAAGAGAGAAATCATAATCATGAAAGGTAGAGGAGAAACAGATGAAAAAAGAATCGTGTCATTTTCTGAAAGTGAAAAAAGCTGCTTATTGAGAGGAAACATCAAGATTTCAAGTGCACTGACTTCAGAGAAGTCTCCATTAACTTTCATCAGCCCGAGCTGGTGCTAATGTGATTTTAGGTCTTAAAATCTTACTTTTTTTTAATGCAGATTTGTTCTTAAAAGGTAAGAAGCTGATATTATTCATGCAAATATGCTTCATTTAAGATTTTTATTTTACTCAGTCGGGAAACTCATGGCCTTTTTTTGTGTATTTACAGTGAAGTGATGTTCCTGTTGTGTTACATTATTCTTAAACAACCGCACGTGAATGTCGGTAAAGATTTTCAATTTGAATATTTCATTCATCAAGATGTGACGTGTGATTTAATTGCCCCCTTTTTTGGGCAGTATTTACACACACTAGCCACTTTGATAGGTACACCTTTCTAATATCATGTTGGACCCCTTTTGCCTTCATTCTTCATAGCACAGACTCAACAAGGTGCTGCTACAAGTCACAAAAGTTCACTGACATTTTACAGACTGTTACACTGTTCTCCACATCGTTTTGTCCTGTGTGCCACCACAACCTCTCTCTTTGTGTGAGGGAGGTTGTGTGTTGCATCTGTTTACAAGTAGAAAGCAAACAGTCCATTAAGATTTCTGCTCAAAGACCTTTATAGAGTTTATCAAAGCAGATGCAAATAAAGGCCACTTTCTAAATCTACATGGATCCTCTCATGCAATTTCTGCCTGTTTGTCTCGTCCTTCTCTCTCTTAGTACCCCCC
>VURO01022059.1:52797-70177 GCA_015108175.1 Pelvicachromis taeniatus
ATCTGCAACAGCTGGAGAGCCGGGGAATGCATGTAAACTTTGTGTGTGTAATTTGGTGACAAGTCAGGCTTAATCAAGCTCCCAGTGGCTGGATGAGAGGCGCGCAGGGGAGCAGCATATGGGGAGCTGAATGGTGAACAGGCAGTGGGCAGGGAAGGAGACACAAAGCTCTGTTCATGTGCATTAACATGCTGTACAGTAGCAGTGGCAGGCACACAAACAGCCAACTCCATCTCTTTATAGACAAGTACCGAGGTTCTGGTTTTATGTATAGTGAAAACATATTACGGCTCCATATAAGTGACCATTTCTCCCTTATGTTTAACAAAGATGTAGGCATTGTTTTAAGGGTGGATTTTCTTTGTCGTTGTTGTTGTTTTTTTGTGTGGATAAGAACTGCACATAGTGTGCAGAAATCAAACCAAAATGACAAACAGCACTTATGAAGGCTGCACAGTCATCAAAGAAATCAACGCATCTGTTATTTAAGATCGGCAGAGGAGAAACTTTAGACTTATTTCGTTTATTCAGCATAATTTCTAGTTTATTATTGCCAGATATAGACTTTTCTAACAGAGTCGTATAAATCTACCA
Source organism: Pelvicachromis taeniatus (assembly GCA_015108175.1). Classification (NCBI taxonomy): domain Eukaryota; kingdom Metazoa; phylum Chordata; class Actinopteri; order Cichliformes; family Cichlidae; genus Pelvicachromis; species Pelvicachromis taeniatus. The sequence continues at coordinate 53,392 of VURO01022059.1, forward strand.
TACAAATTGTTTACATTTATCCAAGACAGCAATTATAGTATACAAATCTTGCTGCACGTAGAAAATTCAAAGCAAATATAAAAGTGTGAGCATGCCTGAGGAATGAGATTGCGGATGTCTCTGATGTCTCCGAGCTGCCTCACCAGTAAGTCTCTTGTTCTGTGGTCAGAAAAACTCCACTGTTTAGGAGCACAGTGTGGGACTCATGCTGTCCTTTTCCTGCTCCCTAGACGATTTGGGGGACGCGTTTTTATAACGCGCTGTAAAATGGTGAAAATGACGAAAGCGTCAAAAAATAAGATTTTTGAAGCCATGTGTATTCACACCTGCAGGTAGTGCAGCCTTTATACACAATTCACGCTGCCCTTTACACGCCCACATTTAACCTTGGATGGTCAAACCACCTCATGACAACACTCCTCTAGTAGTGCCAGTGCTTTAATTGTGAGTTATTACTTGGAAGATTCAATACAGCATTTTAATGTTTATGGCTGTTAGACTGATTGAGTTAAAGGATGGCAGTAAGCTGTGGTTTCTTTGACAGTGGGACTTCCCCTGAAAGTGAAACATTTATAGGTTACCACTGTTAGTTTATTTGACTTTTTTATGACTGGTTTTGCCTGCATTACTGTAAGCTTAGGACTCACTATGAGGATGCAATAGCTGTGTGAGAGATGTCACTGGCTTCATATCCAGGTAGCGTACTCACACAATGCATATGTGCACGTTCCAGGTGAAGTGATTGCAGAAGGCAGTGTGAGTGGGAGCCGCTGCAGTGTCACGGTTGTGTTCACTGAAGCGATTTTATTCTCAAAAATGAAATAAAACCCAACACTGTACTTGTTGATTTATGAACGGTATAAAAACATTACCATGACCGCAGCATTCAGATGACAGTAAGGACCACAGCCACCACTGAACCAACCAGCCTGCAGTTGCAGAAATGCAGTGTAGGCCATGAGTGGTCAGTTCTCAGTTATCACATTATTTTTTTTTACAATCTTGGCTTTGAACTACATTGTATTTCTAAATCATTCAAACAAGGTGTCATTGAAGCGCCGACTTTAAGTTTTAATGCACGGGGTTTACACACAGTACTGCAGTAACTGTTTAGAAATTATAGACATTTTTACACATAGATCCCCATTTTCAGAGGATGTGCCTCTCTAACTCACACGAATGCACACATACAACCAGACATGCACAATGACCACAAGGCCCCAGCACTGGACCACTCAGGGGGCTTGATGTTAATGACAGGGTCTGTAGCTGAACTGAACTGTACAGCTGGTCCCAGCTGCCCTGCGCAGCTGCAACACATGACAGAGAGAAGGAAGAGAATGAATTAGAAGAGAGACAAATATGGTTAAGACAAGGAAAGTGGACCAGAAAATGTAACAAAGAAAACCTGTGACGGACTGATGTCCTGTTTAGAGTGTACCCTTGCCCAGTGACAGCTGGGATAGGTGGTTAAGAAGATGGATGGAGCTGATGGATGGACAAAGAAAAGCTACAATGGGGCGAGGATGAAAATGCAAAAGCGAAAGCATCAGAATCAGATTGAATGTAGAGGGAGATTAACTGGAGGGTCAAGGGCTGTCAGTATAGCAAAGAGATAACAAGAAAGAATGATTAAGAATAACAGAGAGTAAAAGATACTTCTTCCTTTGTCTCTAAGCTTTAAATGTTCCCACTGAAACATCCATCTGCAAAGTTTCTACACACATGTCGGCGGTGTGTCCGAATGAAGGATCATTATTGTCTCCAGTTGTTCAAGGCCCGTTCCTGTACCTTTGATTGTACATGCAAAAGAGTTTATACAGTGGAATCAGACCTTTAGCTGCCATAAAAGACTTTATTACATTTTCTATTAATTTTTGCAAAGGCAGCAATAAAGGAATTGTAAGTGTAAAATCTAAATACATGTGTATGAAGACACATTTGTCTTTTTGAACACAAACAAGCTTTTTCGATGGGATAAAAAAGTGTGATTTCTGTGAATATGGTGTGTTGGGCAAGTATGTATTTTCTTTTCTTTTTTTTTCATGATGCATTGTAGTTTTTCCTCAGGAACACATGGCAAGGTATTTACCAAGCCATCTGCTAAAATCGCCTGGTTGAATTGAGCTGACGTCCAGTTGCTAAGGAAATAGATGCTTTTCAAAGGGGCCAGCCAGTGTTGCACACCTGTCACTGTAAAAGGACCCAGTCTCTTTCGCTCTCGCTGTTTCTTCATCGCTCTGTGCATATCTGTCTCAATGTCATCCTTCACATACTATGTTCAAATGTGCATGTCCCTACCTCGATCATAATTCAAAATTATTCTTTATTTTTTTAGACTTAGTGCCTGGTGTGCATGTTTGCTCTAATTGTACATTGCTTTAACTGTAAAACTGAATTGCTAACTTCTAGTGGTGATAGCGATGACTTCATGATACAACCCTATTTCTCATTTAAATTACAATAAACTGCCTAAAAAGCACGTGATTACTGAAACGGCCGGTTAAATGAGCTGACGTGCGTGCGCCTGAGAGTAGCAAACCTGAGAATGGAGCACGCCGCGCTTCAGCACAGTTGGGGCACGTCAACGAGCAGGTGGTTATGATTGCTTTAGTGTCACAATCCTAGGGCCTGCGGCTAGACACTTTTCCCAGAAGAAGTTAATGCAGTTGGAGAAGTGTGTCTGGGGCTTGTGATGAGTTTCTGAGAACGTGGCTGCAGGGCAGGGTATGACCTTCGGAGAGAAGCTTTGTCATCTCGGCCCGAGCATTGCATCCCTGTCTGGGCAACACCTATAAAGGTCACCACAGGGGCAGATTTCTGGTCATAAATCAACAAGGTAACTTGGGACGTGCTGTCCTTTTGGTCCCAATTCCGCTGTCCTGCTTGGGCCTTGTCCTAGATTTGGAAGAAATTATATCATAGAAGAGCGACATGAATGATGGATTGAATTTCTCCTTGTTTCTTCCCTGAAAGCTGAGCTGAGCTTTATAACTTATACTGTAGATAAAATCGATGTGAGTGCTTGGTATGTTTACTTATATTAATGCACAGATATTTTACACCGACGGAAAACTGTGATTCTGTACTTACGCTGACCATTGTTTCCCTAAAGCTCCCTGACAGCATAAACACAACAGTGATAAGTGAGTTCACGTCCTTGTAACCTTGCTTCATAAGGTGTAAATCTGGGTGCACGATCAGAGCTTTTGCTTTGCCTTTGTACTTGACATCAGCTTTTGTATTCTACACTCTCTGCAGTATATTATTACTTTACCATAAGAGGACCATTAGGCTTCCATTAGTGAAATATTAATATGCATCTCAGAAAGATAATTGCCCTCACCGCTCTCATCACCCAGACATCATGTGAACTTAGAAACAATCCCTGCTGTCTGTCCGCCACAGAACAAAAGAGCCTTGGATGGAGGAGGAACATCTTCATTTCCCTCACAGAATACATTAGGCCCGTAAGTGGGCTTGGTTATTGCTGATGCCTGCGTTTGCGTCGGGCACCTGGGATTCTCCAGACCTGTTTGATGTGGCCCTTTTCAAGCACTCTGATCATCCTGTTAAATTGCGGCTAATGGACAGGGCCTGCCACTCGGAGAGGCCTAGACAACGGGGGGACAATTTAGTGACATGCACACACCTGTCCTTTGTAGTTGAGCGAGACATTGTGTGCACAGGCACATTAGCCTCTGCGGCGCTCACACAGGCACTTTGTGGGCTGCAGCGTAGCCAGAGCTGCCATTTAGGCCTGAATAACCCCAGGTGCCATTACCTTGGGTACCTGAGTATCCCCACACAAATACTCTGACCAAACAATGACCAACAGCCAATGGGGTGAGGGTGTTGGTGGAGGGGTTTGCAGGGTGCTTGTGTGTAGCAATAAGTATTTGTGTAACTGTGTGTACATTGTGGATTTTCTTCTTCACTAGGGGGTAGGGCTGATGCATAGCTGCACCTGTCTCTACAATGGAATCCCCCCTCAATAGACAACAACAGAAGGGGGAGGCGGCAGCGAGCTGGGGGAACTGTCGAGACACAGCCCACAAAACACCCCATACTGCCTCTAAACATCATACCTTGTTTGTGTCTAAATGTTAGCTTGAGACCACGACATTTTAAATTGGATTATTCTTTAGTTTGTATGAAATATTTACCGAGTATTGCAGCTGTGACATTTTTCCTAATTGGCAAACCCATTTTCTGAGCACAGTTTGTTTTTTTCTTCCCGATCAGTAATAATCTTTTTCTATTAGTTAAAAATCATACAAATAATTATTCTTCAACAGTAACCAAAATTTAGGGAAAAAAATGAAATAAAATAAGGGGGCCCGTGTGAGGGAAACGACACTCATACGAACACACCAGCAGCTACTTTTCTGAAGTGTGCTGGAACAAATAACCGAGCAGGTAACTGAGCAGAACCTTTGAGAAATGTCCGAGGCTTGGCTCCAAACCAAGCCCATATTGAATGGCACCTAACAGTTTTAAATCAAGTCTGTGTGCCCAGCATCTGATGTGGGAGGGACTGGGAAAGGCTTTCTGTGAGCGCACCGGGAGATTTTTATATTTGAGCTTAGTATGTGTGTGCGCGTGTTTGTGTTTGTGTGGACAATGACAGTATCTGTTGTGCCAGAGGAACTGATGAGCAGGTGGTCTGAGTGGGATTCAGCATACTCTCTCTCCCTCCTATTCACACTAGCACTCATCTCTCTGCTGCTTCTGTATTTGTGCGTGCGTATCTGTCTGTCTTTCGGGCCGTCTCACTCTCTCTCTGCTTTTCTTGTTGTATTTTTTGTTATATGTGAATCATCGCGTAGTGCTGGGATGGGCTGGGCGGAAAGTAATGCAACTTACTTCTTCTACAGATACGATTTTTGCTATGTTGCGAATGGGGAAAAAACTGAGATGAATGTATCTATGCTGCAATACACTGGCATTGAATATAGTTGATTTATTTTTATTTTTTTTAAGTTTTGACACCCTAGACGTATCTTTGATGTTCCAATGAATAAAACATTACAGGAACTGTCCTCTTCAATTACCACAGCCGTGCAATATTACATGACTCACAGGACTCCGGACAATACCCTTCATCCTCACACCCATGCACACACGTACACACACATGCATACTTTACATACCTTCACTAACCAGATGTCTACAGTATGTCTATTGATTGCTCCAGTGACATGGTTCAGCAATGTTCCATTTAGGTGATGCAAACAAGACACTTACTGTCCACACGCACACACCTATGCAGACTCACACACACATATACACACACTCGAGCAACTCCGTACAATGCAGTGTGCGGTGTGCCTTGCCTCGGCAGGTATGATATGACCCATATGTTCCTGGCGCTTTGTTGACCTGCTTGGACAGTGAGACCGCGTTGAGTATCGACTCCATTCAGAGGATCAGGTGTAGATCTGCACCTTTGGCTTTGCTCAGATGTGGTGTCCCATGTCCCTTTTCCTCTCATGTATTTTGCAACAAGTTTAGCAAAGAAAGTTTTAAAAGTGAACTTCTCTTTCTGAAACATTGAAAATATGGCCAAGAGGCAAACCTTTACTGGTTTGTGGATATAGAAGAAATGCAAGGTGAAATGTAACTTTAGCAATTTTAAGGTACCATATGGCATGTTTTATGCTACTCCACAGTTAAATTATACCACTGAAAGTGGCCCTTGTGGACACTGGGTATGTTTACACTTGATAGTTAAGTCATTTATTATACTGAATAACACTTAAACTATATATTCTTTAATTTTTACAATTCTGGATGCCCTTTTTAATTTTAGTTCTTCTGGTGGGTGAAAATGTGTCATTTACCAAAACGTGGGCTCTGGATTCCTGGTCAGACTCATCATTCATCTTTTATCAAATAGGTCCTATTGTAATGTATCCCCAGTGTGGTATCTATAGTAGAGATGCGCAGAATTTTCTTGGCCGATTTTGATTTTCAATGTTTTGTCAAGAACTGCCAAAACAGATTTTTTTTGTCCTAGGCTCTTACTAGGACGCTGGCTGCTAGCTTTAGCGTTAGTCATCTTGTTGGCTTCTTTAAAACATTCATTTTAAGCTGTGTAAAGGTGATTAAAGCGTGCCATGAAGTTAGTTGCTACAGTTTTTTGTGGTGTTCCTTCCACCGTTTGCTTTGGTGAAATTTGTGCTTTCACTCACAGAGCTTCCATGCTAACACAGGCAAGTTAGCGTGTAACCTCTCTGAGCGTGTGCATCACTGTTTTCCTATAAAAATCAGCTGTTATTAGTTCATTTTATAATTTATTATAATAGGCGTAGTACTGATATTTTTCAAGTGATACACAGAGATACACAGTGATAAATTAAAACAAACCAAAAAACTAGCACCATATATAGCAGATGAAGCAAATGTGAGATAAACAATACATCTAACAACAGTTGCTTTTAAAAAAAATTGTGCACAAAATTGTATATTTTAGGTATGCATTAAATGTACTGTACATTAAAATATACCATTCTCTGACAATTTATGGAATAAATGATTATTAAAATATTCTTGTTGCAATATAAAAAGGGGAGAAGGTGAAACTCTGGTTCAGTGTTATGCTTTGTCATATTGCGGACTTATCTTGTGTTTGCTTGTGTTTAATTTGGCTGCATATGCTGCATAAAATTGTTCACATGACACATATGTGACATGTGCTGTGTCAGCACCGACGACTGAGCAAGATATAAGCCAAGTACGACATCAAAGACTAACAATAGCTAGAGCTTTTTCATTTAGCCCATGACAAACATTCCTACAGAGCCATCTTAGAGGTACATTGTGTCTGTGGCTGCACTGTATTTGATGCCAGGGATTTCCAGAGTGCGTTCATAGTAGCAGCCCGTTCATCCTTTCCCTCTGTATCACTTCGATTTGCCTCAGCCCAAGGCAAGACAAAAGCCAGCCAGATTTAAATATGCAAATATTTTAGGAATTAGGGGGTTGATTTAAATAATGATGTGAAACGATGGACTCATTTTTCTGGAGAGGAAGAGGCATGGTAACTGTGCTCCACTGTCCTTTCTCATTAGCCACAGCACATCAAGCCTGCAGAAGCTGCGTTACTCTTGTGTGCGCTTACACTGTACGCGTGCATGCACGTGTGTAAATGCATTGTATAAACCTTTGTGCTTTGTTCATTGCTCTTTAATTAACAAATATTTTTTCCGCATTTCTGTCAGATTCTTATCAGAAACCTTATCTGAAACCTCCAGAGAAGTCGAGCGAACGACGCTGTTTAGTAAGGGGGGGAAAAAAAGCAAAGTTGTGGACGTACAAATTCATCTGAAACACAAGAAATTTTTTCATATCTTCCCACTTTAATCTTACACGAAAATCTTCTACCGCACCAGTGGCATGTCATCATTTATGCCTTGATGCTCTCAGCAGATATTTAATTGGAAGCTTCAGTCAGATGATCTTTTGTAAATAATACTTTTAATGGCCCTACAAACTGTGTTTGTGTTCTGATGCACGAATGTAATCTGTTCATTTTCATCAGGGCTGGGCTGGGGGGGGCACTTAAGAAAATGAGATAAGGGGTTTAATTTTATTGTCATTGATTACGAAGTCCAGTAGAGAGAGGGGGAGTGTAACGGAAATGTAATAATAAGTAAATGTATATAGATTTTTTTTAAAGAATGTTTGCATTTCTTAACATTGTATTGTTTGTTATTGCGTCTGTCCTCTCTGCTCATGCAAATGTGCATGCCCTGGTGAATGTCTGTAATTGTGATTATTTCGTGAACCGAACTCTGAGTGGGTGTAGTCCATTGACCAGTATATAGCAAGCTATGCCTTGGCAGGTGTAGGATGCTACGTGGGCTAACTGAAGTCCCTCAGCCAGCCTGTTAGCCAGCCAGTCATCCACTCATTCAGCCAGCCAGTCAGATACACAGAAAGGCAGAACACAGCTGTCTGAGCAGGCCTCCATTATCCGGCACTATCTATTGATTCACCCTGTGGGATTTTTCCTCTTTGGCATGGGATCATTTGTGAAGACACACCACTAACGTACAAGCCTCCATACACACACAGGCATGTGCACTTTCACACATGTATGCACAGATGCAACACATTTATAAATGGAACACACACATTTGTACCAACATCGGGTAAAATCAATAGCCGGGGGGGATCTGGGACCTTATTTTTCATTTTCTTATTTTGGTATTGTCTCTTCATGACATTGAGGAGTACCCCTGTTAACGCTACTGTGTGCTGCTGTTTGGTTTTCTGTAATTATAGAGCACTGTAAAACACAGAGACCCTTAAAAATATATCTCTAATTGATATGGTGGTAAATTCAGAATAGATCATGTTAATACTATTAAAAAACAGTTTGTTTTTTTTATTTAGTATGTTTGACATATTTTTAAAATTGTGTTAAAGAAATGAAAAACATATCTGTATACATATCTCAATAAATCATTTTTTTTAACCTATTTTAAAAAATGTATTTCCTTGATGAGAAATTAACCGTATAATTCTAACAGATTACAACATGCAGACAGAGATTATTTGCTTTAGAGGAACATCATGCAGAAACAACCCAAAACTGCAATGACATGTTTGCATTCTTATCCTCCTGTGTGTAATTGTATGGACAGCAAACAAATAAGCATCTTAATGAGTGAGTGAGCACAAACAAACCAGCAGATACAGTATGAGCAAATGTAAACTCCAGATGATCATGATTCACATATTTGTCCCAAGTATGCACCCTTCAGTGTTGCTGCCAATATATAATACACGAGCCCCAGCCTTTGTTTATGGCGAGATGTAAAGCACAATCCTAAGTATTTTGCACTGATGCCAAGAAATGCCACTCAAATATGATGTCCTCCTCCTCCATCCTCTCTTCTCCTCCTCTTCCTCTCACTTAATGTGCACTTCTTCTTACAGTGGGCTAACAACACTTTGAGAACGGGGCGGGAAAAAAAAGTTAATAAATAATAACAGCCGTTAATCTCTGATGGAAAACATCTTTTCATATGAAAATCTCCAGGTTGATCTCCCAATCCAACCACATTGTCAATCTGGAATACGGAGATGCTTGAGGGAAAGGCTCTGTAATCTGCTCTTAATCTGCGTCTCCCTCCCCTCCCCGTGCACAATATCCTCAACAGCAGCTGTTTAGTGCGCTCCACTTGTTTTCATTACTGTGGATTGTCTTTGAATATCACTCTAATATTTAAAATGTCTCTCTTCTGAGATTTTCTCCAGAGATGATAGAACAACCATTTAGGGCTATTGTACAGAAGGAATGCGTACTTGGCCAGCCTGTATCTAATTTGGAAATTATAGTGATTACGAGCTAAATATAAAAACCCGGGATTTTGAGGCTGTAAGAGGCCTGCAGCGAAGGCTTACTGTATTGTTTGCCAGATGCACACGCAGAAGCACACACAAGTGGGCAAAAGCACAAACAAGCACAATGGTGGAAAAAAGCTGTCTGATACGCTAAGTGTTTCTGTGTTCAGTTGAGTCTGTGTCATCTTCTCTCTTCCCTCTTATTTTTTCACTGTCCTTCTGTCTGTCTGTGCAGTGGGAAACATTTGCAGCGATGTTGTTAAAAGCCCGCGAGCGGGGATGCAGGGAGCCTCCTCGGGCTCTTAGTCCATCCTGGACTTTAAATGGAGCCACATGCACACATGTACACACACACACGTACGATGGCTAACAGATGTTAGCCAGATTACACGCAACATGGGCCCAACTTCGCCTCAACTGCCACTGTCTGTTTGCCTTCACTCAAATGCTGCAGATTTAAGTCCTCTCCCATCCCTGTCTGATTCCTGCTTAAATCCAGTGGTTAAACAATGATCTGCAGGGTCAGGGATGCTGTCTAGTAGATCTCTGGATGCTCGCGCTGCGTGTGAGCAGGGGGATGTTGTATTGTTGGGAAAAGGGGAGCGTGACGAGAGTCTGCTGTGGATATAATTAATAGGCCACATGCGGCTGCACCAAATGTGTCACAGTGAGGGGAAATCAATCGATGAAGTCTGCCGGCATAAAGGGTGTATCTGTGGGGATGGAAAGATTAGGGAGGGGGCTGGTGGTAGAATGGAGCGTAGTGGGGGGAGGGGCAGGAAAAAAAGTGGAGTGGGAAAGAGGAGGGAATGAATGAAAGAAAGAGATGGCGAGAAAGACAAGGATGAGGAGGAAACAGAGACCTTGGAGGACGGTGCGGGAGTAAGACAATGTTGCAGAGGTGAATGGGGACGTTGAATCTCCTATCTCAGCAGGATAGGAATCACAGCCTTCAGCGATATCCTGCTGTGACATCTGACATAGAAAATCATGACTGTGTCAATATATGGACATAACATAAATCCTGCACATATATCACTGGAAACTCCGCAACTGCATATTTAGCAGCTCCTTTGATTCATACTTTTAGTATAGAAGTCATGGGCAGTATGCAGCCTTTATTCCTCTCCTGCTGATGGTGCAGATATCACCAATGTTTTGGCGCTAACTACAATACGACATTGGAATAGCTAAAAGCAATAGCGTCGACGCTTTGGACTCACCACCCAAGGGCTAACATGTCCTGCGTTCTTAGGCCCCAACGTCTGCAGTTGGCCTGTTTTTTAAAGAGTGCATATCTAAGTTTGGAGGCAGGGGAGGAAATCAATCGAGATAAGAGTTGGATAGAGAGCTGTGTGTTGAACAGGCTGGCAGCAGACTGAGAGGAGCAGCCTGTCACCAGCTGCAGGGCCCTCTCTGTGTGATAGCGTTGGTGTGTGTATGTGTGGATACGGGGATATGTAGGCACACAGTCGCTGATAGTGCTGCCAGTCGCCAGACACCCGTAGATGCGACGGGTTGCGTCTTTGCAGACAACTGCTGCAGTTGCCCTCAGAACATTAACTCACGTAAATAGAAAAAACACGATAAAATGAATGCACTCGCATTCACTGACATGCAGCTGGATAGTGTAGTGATAAGACTGCACACCTTTGGAGCGGGAGTCGCAAGTTTGATTCCCAGTAAGGGTCCTGGCGAGACCCCTCATGCTAAAACTAAGCCCTGGAATGGCACGGCTACATCTGCAGCTCGGACGCAAGCGTTTCACTACATGTTGTACTGTGTTTGTGACAAATAAAACTTGAATTTTATCTTATAAAATGACACATTTATGTAAACTGGCTCATGAGCTAATATTAAGTTCCAGCTGCACCTGTAAACTGTCTCTGAGCATGGGGGCCAATTTATCCAGCAGATTAAGTGTACTGTACACTCTGAGTGTAGGTTGTGTAAGGATGAATATTGACAATTTATCTGTGTAGATTGCATTTCTGAGAGTTCACTGCTGCAGTCACAACACCAATTTAAATAGAAATGTGAGGTTTTGAGGTTTAAATAAATCTGCATTGGACGTAGAAAAGCAAAAATCCTAAAAATGCATTCTGTTATAATTTAGGGAATCTTTTACTGCCAATAAGGAATCCACTATTCTCATCAAAATGTTAGAAGATACAGAATTACACAGCCAGATTGCTAACTGTATTTGGACAGGACTGTAATGATGAGCCCAACACCTCACTGTCTCTTTAGGATCTCTGTGGCTTTGTCACATGAGACAAGGCAGGTTTCACATAACTCAGTCTATCAGGAGTTGTCTGCTGACGGTTAAAGAGCCCTGCATGTTTGCTGCAGGGTGTGTGGATGCTTGGATGACAGTTTGCGATCAACACAACACATGACAACACTTTTGACATGACATAGAGCATGTCTTACACTTTCTAAATCATTACATGAATTTAAAAGACACACCTTTGGTTAATATGTAAGTTTACAAGTATATGTACATGTATTTTTTTATACTGCTGGTTTATTTCATCTGATTCTGAGTGAAGAAAAAAATCTGTTTTTGCCAGCTCTTCATTAACTTGTTAACTTCTCATGCATGAGTCCATGAAGCTAATACGGTGGCCCTGAAAGGTCAAATGTATTGCAATTTACGAGAACACCAGAAAATAGAAAGCCACTGCAAAAGCACACAAAGCACACCGTAAATAGAGAAAAACACAAATACATAAATAAATAAAAAAAAATCAGAAAACAAAGCAGAAGTGTTTTTGGGGGGGACAATAATATGACGAGCCAGCTGGAGAAGTGACAAGCTAACAGTAAACTAAAAGCTAATGGCAAACATGCATCTACAGTATTTTTGTAAATGATGTGATTAAAACACCCATTACCTGCATCTTTCTATCCCTCACGACACTGATAAATTATCTCCTTCTTGTAAATGTGTCTCAGTACAACCCATCGCATGTTTTGGTTTCTGTCATTTCTGTAGCTAGTCCGTCACATTATTGTGTCCCCAGAAACACTTTGTGTTCAATATTGGAGAGTTTATTTTTTTCAGCTTCTTTTGTGTTTTATTGAACTTTCAGTGTGTTTTGTGTGCTTTTGCAACATTTGTCTATATGCTAGTGTTTTCTTAAGTTTCAATCCACTTGATCTTTCAGGTCAAAGAGTGGCCACATACAAGACAATTGGCGATTAAATATCGGAATTTCAGGAGCGGGACCACGCCTCCAAACACACTCCTTCTGGTTCTCATCTATATAGGTTCCCCCAGTTCTACAAGCTGTTCATTCTTGTTTATGTGCCCCCCCCTTTTTCAATTCTTTAACTTCTTCACTTCTATTTAGTACATGGGGATCTGCCAGACCCGGGAGCCGCTGCCAGTCCCCTTCAAGGCCTTCCCCAAACCGCAGCAGCCATTCACCTTTACCTACTAAAATGGCGTCAAACCTAAAATGAGGATGTGGGCCCAACTAGTGAATTTGACGTATAAACTCAGGTCAGTTTGGGACATTGTCTGAAGGTCATTTTACAGCAGTTTTTACTCTAGTATATTGGAATTTTATTATCAGTGACACATTCAAATTGTGCCCCTTACAAACACGCATGCCCATTCCGATAATCTGATTAAATTTAGTTTTAATACAGTTTTATTTATGTAGCGCCGAATCACAACATTAGTTGCCTCAAGGCACTCTGATACCATCAGGACATGTCTACTTCGAGTCTGAATGAGCACACAGGGTTAAGTTCTGTGAAAGTTGCAAGAACAAGGGTGGCTAGTGGCATTCATGTATTTCAGCATCAGTTCTACAGATATCACAGACACAAGATTACAGCTGGTCGTGTCTCTCGGTCAAGTCGTTGAGCTTCCTCAACATGATTCTTTTGGGGAATCCTCTAAGCAGCAATTTCATGTATGGAATAATAACTAATTTGCAGAGAGATCAAGACATGCGTCTGTGGTGCATTTTCTCTACATTCTTAATCCAGAATCAAAGAACAGGGGCAGCTATCACACACGGAGACTCACAAAGCACTAGATGTTAAAAAGTGTGGCTACACTAACTAAAGATGATGCATTTTGGTTCTCTGTCTGAACACCTTGTTGGTGACACTCTAGATTAGGTTTGTTGGTTTTAGGAGATGGGGGAAGCAAAAGAGCTGTCATTTGGTCTGAGGAACACACAACCCCACACCCAGTGTGCATGGTCGCTGTAACACCCCTTGCTTCCTCCCCCTAGTAAACAGTCCATTAGCGTAGTGCTCCAAGGTAAACATATTTACTGGCTGGTGACGGCTTGCCAGTGTGGCTCCTCAGGCCCCGTGGCAGAGGGGATTTCATTAGGCAGAGGGCAGGGGGAGAAGGGAGGAAATTAATGTGCCATTCAAGATGATTTCTTTGTTTCCCATCAACATGATCACAGACAGGCCGCAGGGAAGAGATGATTTACGCACACAAAGGAAAGAAACAGAGAGAGAGAAGAAGGGTAAGAGGGAGGGAGAGAAAATATCACAAAAGGCTCCCAGTGCGTGAAATGTCTTCCTTTTGGTGAAAATGCTCTTGTCATGATTTTTGTTATGGCTTGAAGTGCTGGAATTGTTTTCAATCAGAAAAGCTTTCTTGTTTGTCATTAAGGATTGGAAATGGAAGTATTTCTGAGCAAAAGCACCAACAGGCACAGCAGTGCAATGCAATTTTCCCCCCACACTATCTACACATGGTAATCCAGCCATTGCGGTGATGTCCTGCAGCCTTGTTAAGAACCTGTTTCACAAAAAGAGTTTTTTTTTTTTAAATACAGTTTACTTTACAACCTGCAGGATATTATTCTGTGTCCTGCCTTGTTTATTAATAACCAATTAATTTTATGAAAAGTAAATGCAGCTTATGGCAAAATGATTGTTGGAAAACAGTCTTCAGTGACACTGCTCTATTGTTTGTTTGTAAAAGTAAAGCTATTCAAGTCTTACATGAAGTTTTTATTCCAAAGTAAGCTTTCATTTTTCACATTCGGCAAGATTTACGATAAGTCTATAATAGTTATTTGAAGAGAAGAGTGTGCACATCTTTATACTGTGGAGTCTTGATATCAGTCGCCATGTCTGAAATGAAACAAACTAGAACATGATGAAGGACAGTTCTGATCAAAAGTAGGCGGCTTGGAATATAAAAAATGCAGAAAGTGACTCAGATAAACTGGATATAAGCCTGTCTTTAGTTGGAGAGGACCGCTCTTCAAAATAGAAAATTCCAATTATGAGGACTTAGCAAACCTGGTCTTAAACACAAACTACCTCATAATGAAAGCTGCTGCTTAAATCAGGTTATATATTTTTTTGATGTACTATTTCTTTCTTTTAAGTAATAAGTATTTGTGTAATAAATGAATTGCAATATATTATATGTATGTCAGTATTTTCTATGAACTTGCTAAGACCTTTAGTTATCAGTATAAGTCACGATATTTTGACAAAATATGCAATGAAAAAGAAATTCTTAAGCAACCACTGAACAATGTTGCTATTCATGCTTGCAGGCAGCAGCAATTGCAGGTGTAAGTAAATAAAGAGCACCTTCCATTCTTTTCCAAGTAGTTATTGTCGTTGAAGACATACTACCTAATTGGAAGTGTTAAATTACTGAATAAAGGTGCTGGCAGCAGGATTGTAGTGTAATAGTAGTGACACAGCAGTATATCCAGTGATGTCTTGATGCATGCTCAATTATCCAGGTAAGGAAAACCCAAAAAGTTGATTCTGTTCATTTGGATGTCGCAACAGAATTAAGTTTTTGGTATATCCAGTGATACAGTACAAGTCAAATGTAAGGTCAAAAGTAGCTGAGGTAGTGTTTTCCCTGGGAATTTAAAAAGTGCAAAATAATTGCTTAATTTAACAATAACAAAAATGAAGTAACCGTGTAACATTTAGTTCAATTTAACTTTATTTGTACAGCGCCAATTCACAACAACAGCCGCCTCCAGTTGCTTTATAGTCTACAATAATAAATATAGAGAAAAACCTAACAATTATACGACCCCTTATGGGCAAGCACTTTGACAACAGTGGGAAGGAAAAACTCCTTTTTAACAGGAAGAAACCTCCAGCAGAACCAGGCTCAGGGAGGGGCGGCCATCTGCCGCGACCAGTTGGGGTGAGAGAGGTCTATTAACACATAGTGAGTGAAAAAGGTTACTAAAGAGGAAAGGTGAGAAACCTGCACAATATTATCACATAATAAAACTAAAAAATATTTTAGTAGTGAAAGACATTGCTTGTCTTTACCTGGAGAATTTTTATTGCATATTTTGCAAAGAACCTTTGGACGTATAGTTGAAGTAGCTCCCTTTAGCTGCACTGTAAGACATCAGGCTGATACGTGGCTCTTGCCCTTAGAAATGTCCATTCTTGCCTTGTTTTTGCTTGAAATGGGAAACACAAACTTATGGCACCTCTGTAGTAGTAATATATATTTTATAAGGACTGTCATTAAAATAGACTGTGACCAAAACAAAATCCAAAAACAAAATTCTGCTAATGAAAAGTACCTCACTGCCTGAAAAATAGATAGCTCTTTTTCATTGGGGGACACAAATCATAATGAAATAACAAAAGATTAGACTTCATCTCGCCATGAAAGTGATTCAACTGTCCAGTTACTTTTGAGCCTCTGAAAATGGGGCGCTTTATATAAAAATGGCTCTAAACAGTTAATGCCATACTTTTGGCATAACTGTTTGAATTACAGCTCAAAGTGTGCCCTTTAGTGACATTGTGATTGTTTGATAAAGTCCACTGTGGTGACATACAGAGGCAAAACAATACCACATTTGTGCATGCACTTACCAGTGGCAGTTAGGCAGTGCTGGTGAAACTGCTTTAAACAGTTCCCACTTGTTTATCTTGTGAGGCTGATATTTACCATATATCTTCTAATAGTGACCTGTCTCTTATTGACGCCCGTTTCTAATAAACGCCGGTTTGAAAACATGTCACAACAAATAGACGCTGGTCTCCAATAGTAGCCGGGTGACCTTCGACCCGGAAGTCCCTCCGCGCTGGCGTCGGTCCTCCCGCATCTCATCACTCGGCCAGCTGTTTCCAATCAGCCGTCATCTACGACCAGCGGCATTTAAGCTGGATGCAGCAACCGTCGAAGTAGGATTATTACACTGAACTGGAACTGTCGGCTAGCGAACCTGCTAACTGTGATTTTCTGGTCTTTTACGTCCTCTCCTGGAGAGTCGGGTGGAGAGAAGTTTCGGGGAGCACCACTCGTGCACTGGGCTACCACAGACAAGGAGACACTTGGGAGTAAAGGAGGAGCACAATTGGGAACTGCATTATTTGTGAACTGTTGGAATACATTTTGGAGCACTGTAAATAAACGCACTGTCTTTTCACCTCAGTCTAAAAACTG
>VURO01022060.1:0-12663 GCA_015108175.1 Pelvicachromis taeniatus
GAACTCATGGACATCACCAGGTGCTGTGTTTCCTCCCTTTTTGATGCTGTGCCAGGCCTTTACTGCAGCAGCTTTCAGTTGTTGTTTGTTTGTTTGTTTGTGGGCCTTTCTGGCCAGTTTAGTCTTCAACAAGTAAAATGCTCAACTTGGTGAAGATCAGGTGACTGATTTGGCCATTCAAGAATATTCTACGTATTTGCTTTAATAAACTCCATATGAAACGTCAATTTGAGGTCATGTAGCTGGTTTTGAGCAGCCAGTACGTCTCTGAACACCTCAGAATCCATTCAGCTGCTTCTGTCCTGTGTCACATCATCAGTAAACAGTAGTGTCCCAGTGCCACTGGCAGCCATGCACGCCCAAGCCATCACACTGCATTCACCGTGTTTTACAGATGATGTGGTATGCTTTGGATCACGAGCTGTTTCACGACTTCTCCATACTTTTTCTTGCCATCATTCTGGTACAGGTTGATCTTGGTTTCATCTGTCCAAACAATGTTTTTCCAGAACTTTTCAAGCAAAGTCCAATATTGCCTTTCTATTCTTGAGGCCTATGAGCTTGCACATTACAGTGAACCATCTGTATTTACTTTCATGGAGTCTTCTCTTTATGATGGGCATATCAGTATTCAAGTCTATCTCCTGGAGAGTGTTGTTCACTTGGTTGGCTGTTGTGAAGGGGCTTCTCTTCACCATGAAAATGACTCTGCAGTCATACACCACTGTTGTCTTCCGTGGATGTCCAGGTGTTTTTGTGTTTCTGAGTTCACCAGTTGTTTCTTACTTTCCAGGACATACAAAACTGTAGATTTTGCTTCTAACATTGTAGCAGTTTCTCAGATGTTTTTTTTTTTCTGTTTTCACATCTTAAAGATGGCTTGTTTCACCTGCATGGAGAGCTCCTTTGACCTCATGTTGTCTGTTCACAGCAAAAGTTTTCACATGCAAGCAGCACACCTCACATCAACCCCAGGCCTTTTGCTTGAATGATAATGACATAACAAAGGAATTATCCACATCTGCCCAGGAAATAGCCAAAATGTCCAATTACTTTTGGCCCCTTTAAAAAGAGGGCAGCACATTTTAAGAAGCTACACAACCTACACATTATGTTCATGTCTATTATAGAACTATAATTGAAATATGTTTCCGTGAACAGGTCTCCAACTATATATGGACCTAACTATATGTCATATAAATACATTAAGAGTGGAAGAAATGCCTTACGGTCAATACAATTGTTTTTCCAAGAGCACTTGTTGTACTAGTTGTAAAGATCAGCAATAATGGTTAGAACTTTTATTAAAAACTTGCCAACTTTGGAGCCATTTTTGGTGAAATCAATCAGTAACAATGTAGCTTCAGCATTTTCTTCTTTGTGATTCTACTGATTTTCAGTGATATATCTGAGCTTCTTCCACCCTTGATTTGCAGTGCATTGCAGCTATTATTGTGAGAAAATAAGGCAGATTTGTATTTTGGGGTTTCTAAGGAGTCCTCCACAGCAAATATGCTGTGAGAATAAAGTTTTATTTACTTTTGACTTTTTTACTGACTATACTCTTAGACCCCTTCTACAGCCAGTGAAAAAAACATTTTGATGTCATTTTGAGTTCCCATCTTGCCACATATAAGGGGCTGTTACCTTTTGATTTCATTTTTTGTGATTCTTGTTGGCCGTGAGGTTGAACAGAAAGCATGCTGTTTGATGTTTCGCTTCTTCTTACTGGCGCGTGCATGAAGCACATACCTTGTTTGTTTTTTCCCCCGGAAAATTCAGCAATTTTTGTCTCAGGAACAAATTTGAGCTCAAAATTGAGTTGATCACACTTTTGTTTCGTTTTGGGTTTTTTCTTTTTGCTCATGTTTCACTTTTAGTGTTATTGAGATAAAAACTGTATCTGGAAAAAGTTATGATATCCACCAAGAGACATGTACATTTGAAGTATGTTTGGTTGGAGATGGGCAGACGTCCTGCTGTATCGTGCCTCCCCAAACCAAGCCTTTGAAGCCTTCAAACTGTGCCACCCTGCCTGTGACTCGGGAATTCACTAAAACACTATTTGCTTTTGCTACTCCACCAAAAAAGCACTGCTCCTGAGTGCCTGCTTGCCTCTGTGTTGCATACAGTACATAGTTATTTTTACACCACCGCTTCTTCCTTAAAGAAGCATATGTGACTATTGAACCCACTGTAGAAGATGCAAACTTTTCAATAAGCAGTTTGAGATAATAATTAGGAGGCAGAAGCATGCTAAGGTCTCACTAACTTTATCACAGGGCAAAATGCTTATTTTGGGATTTTTTATTTTTTTCAGATGTTCTCTGCTTCCAGAGGGCTGGCAAAAGTTAAACCCCGTGCAACGCAGTATTAGTTCTTAAATTGTATGATAAGACTTTCGACCTATGAACATCTTTGTGTATGACCTCCATCCTTCTGTCTTCTGGCAGTGAGATATGAATTCCTAATCCAAACTGCCCAGGTTTTCTATAACAACAAATATGTGGCAACAAAAAAGAAGGATGCAAGGGAAAAGGGATTGTGCTCTAATACAGTAGGACATAACGGCGACCTCTCATCATTAGCATATAGCGTGTTGGTAGCGGTGAACAGGAGCCATGGAGGATGTGGGAGTTGCTGTATGGGAGGTTGGCTTTAATGCAGGGAGCTATTCGCAATGTTTAATGTCTGGAGAATGGAAATTAAGAAGCTCTGTCTCTAGATCAAAGGCCTGCGCTTGCGAGGCAGGGTTTGTTCAGAGTTTAATGAAATTCACCCTCAAAACAAAAGCTATGCTAATATGTTCTTCCTAACAAGGAAAGAGGAGAGAGGAAGGCAGAGGGAGAAAGTGGATGTGTATTTGTTTGACAAATAAATAACCCTGCTCTTTGTTTTAGTGAAAGATACTGACATGATTCAAAGAGAGGTTAAATAGGCCTGTAAGTGCTAAGAAAAGTGTTGAGGGAAAAAAAAAGGACTTAAAATATGGAAAATAATCAATCTGAATTACAGTAGCTTACAGTAGCCAGATGGAATAATAATGTACTGGAAAACCATAAGTAACAGAGTGGTTTCCCAGTTTCGGAGTAAAAACGGACAAGTCTGTTTCCTTTTAGTGCTTTTTCTAGCATAATGTTTAGAATATGTACGATAAAAATGAATATTCACGCCGCAGTACAGTCTTTAAGGATAAAAGGAGGTTATGATACATGTTGTGCATGTTTGCACAAATATGGATGAAATGTTGCTACCCACAGTAATAGTGCTTTTTAGCATTACCAAGAAATTGTTCACAGTAAGTGGATAATGCAGTGCTGTAATTTATAGCGAGGCCCTGGCATGTCAGGTGAACTCATACATCGCAAATTACCTTGAATTACCACATTTTATGTTTAAGTATTATCTTGTTTCTTGTGCCTGCTCTTAATGTGTCGTCTCAATGCATTTGATATCGGTGATTTTCCAGTGAATGAAGTGCAAAGTGTATGCCAGCCTTGATAAATTGATGAATGCTGTAATTTTCTCTATTCTGTGGGTTTGTTTCTACGTGCATGCAAATGTATAAATGTGCGTGCATGTGTGTGTTTATGTGTGCGTGTGTGTGATTGCTGCAGTATCAGAGTATGCGCCTGTCAGATGTACACAGAAAAGCCCAGTTATGGCGAGGTATAGTCAGCATCAGTCTCATAGAGGGTCGTGGCCTGCAGCCAATGGACGCCAATGGTCTCAGTGACCCTTACGTCAAATTCAGGATGGGTCACCAAAAGTACAAGAGTAAGGTAAGCCACGTGAACAAGATAATGATAGCACTGTATAACTTTGATATATCTTTAATAATAACAACGATAATAATAGCCTTATATTATATATCTATATAATCTATATATCGCCTTTCAAAAAGTTGTTTTTTAAAGTACTTCCTCCCTTGATCCCACAATCAAAACTGTGACATGTACATATATTTAAAAAGAAAAATTAAACCATGCATAATTCCATTTCCTGTTTAATGTGCTCGCTTCAGTTTTCATTTTAAGAAAGAGTTTGTGTGTCAAGCCTGACCGATTCATTAGCTATTTGCTGATCGGTCTTTATTGGCTTTTATGACGACCAATAAATGAAACTTGAAAAAGTAAAGAAGAGATGGGAGACACACACCCTTCAGCTGCGTTATGAACGTTACCGTTACATTTCTCCCCCAGAACGCACTCTGCAACATCCCTGTTGACAACAGGTGTTTTGAACGCCACAAACTTAACAACCAGCTGGGCAGAATTTGGCAGAGTGTAAACAAGTCAATAAGTAATTACATGTAACAAATGTTATTGGTGTCTGTGAGAAGAATTAATGGCCAATTTTCAAGTCACCAAAAATCAGTATCAGTCTTAAAAATCAGCTGTAGTTGTGTGTTATCTTCCTACATGCATATTTACAGTTTTTATGCTCTTTATTTGACTTGTTATGTATTTATACTATCTATTTGACTCTTTTTATTTTAATAGTGCTGCCAGCTTTTATATTATCTAACAAGTTATAACTCACATTGACAAATGGACACATGGGTAAAGTGAATTTCCCTGGTTGATTTTTCCCCAGACAATTTCGAAAACGCTGAACCCTCAGTGGAGAGAACAGTTTGATTTCCACTTGTATGATGAGCAGGGAGGCTTTGTCGACATTACAGTCTGGGACAAAGATGCTGGCAAGAAGGACGACTTCATGGGAAGGTATGATAGTCTTTACTGGAACTTCTGGATAGTTTGTTTTTGTTCGCTTTTTGATTTATTTATTTTTTATTGATCAAATAAGTGAAACTTATCAAATTTACATCTAGGTTTACTGTTATTCAGGCAGATAAAGGTTGGATTTTAGTAAGGGTTACTTTTACTATACAATTGTCTCATTTGCCTAATTCTCAGCACAGATTATTGCAGAGCATCTCAATCCTGTGCATATTGAAATACCGTCCTGCAGTCTTTCATAGTGAGATTGATTTATTTTCCGTGTCTTTCATCAGACTGAAGGTACTTGAGCAAACCTTTGCTTTGAACCGTTTGATCCAAGTAAAGCAATTACTGTTGCCCTGCCTCTGTTTTAGCTGTAGATATATTAAAGGCATGCTAGGAAATCAATTCAATCAAGAGAAGATGCTTTCAAGTGTCTTCTAAAAGGTATTAATGGTGTCCGCTTTGGCTGAATTTCCTTCTGTTGCTTTTATCCTACACAAGATGTTTGCTTATTAAGTGATGCTTAACTTCAGTTAGTGAGGTGATAAAAATAAAGAAAGGAAATCTGAGAATCTCTGTGTTCTTCTGTTATTTCATGGGTGCTCTGCTGTAATTTAGACACATTTCTTTCTGTCAACACAAACCCCTAACATGACTTTGCTTCTCTCTTTTTGTATTTAAGGCCTGTAGTATTTTTCATTATCAGTTTAACCACAACGTGTACAATTTTGCCTTCTCGTTTTGTTTCTGCTTATTCATTTCTTTAGGTGTACCATTGACCTGTCGCTTCTTAGTAAAGAGCACACGCACAAATTGGACCTGCCACTAGAAGAAGGTGAAGGTGAACTGGTGCTGCTGGTTACACTCACTGCTTCTGCTGCTGTTTCCATCTCAGACCTGTCAGTCAACATGTTGGATGACCCGCACGAGCGGCACCACATCAAGCAGAGATATGTGAGTTAGCGTTTGAGTTTAGGTTAAGCTGCGGTTGTGTTAATAATTTTCTGAGCAAAGTGCACAATATGTTAACGCTTAAGAAAAGGCATTTAATAAGCCATTTTGTAGCTTTTGAAAATTAGAGTATTACAGTATCAGAGCTGCTCTATATCCATATACTTGTAGACATATATACATAGCATAGACGTATATACCTGATACCGTGGCTTCTTTTGTGGAAGAATGACTGTGTCGTCGAGTCCAAGTTGCGAAAACAAAGACATGTATTGTTCCCTTTTTGGTACCATGAGTCAGACTGATATGTCAAGCAACTCCCTCACACATTTATAGCTAGGCATTTCATTCACATTTTGCGAAGACTCATTGTTCTCATCAAGATGTCTTTCTTGTACAAGCCAATGTGCTTAGAATTGGTTTTATAGTTAGATTATGCGGAAAGCAACAGAGTAGGAGATAGGATACGGGGGTTGAGAGGCCAAGAAAGCAGTGCAAGCGGGCTCAGTTGTTTGACTGAAAATGTCTGAGCTTATAAGCCAGTTATCATTAAACTAGAGGGAGACAGACACCGAGGGAGAAAGTGAAGGGCAACGAGCAAGCGAGAGAGAGCCCAAAGGCCCCATCTGCTTCAGAGGCCCTCCACTCAACACAATGGTTTTGTGTTTTTGTCTTAGTCTAGTTAACCCTTCACACCCTGTCATCTTTACTTCTTGATTCAAAAACACGAACGAACGCATGCACATACACACACACACACACACACACACTTAAATGGATTTGATTCAGTGACAGCTTTCACACAGGGGACATTTCTCTGTCCATCAACAGAATTATGTGTCATGCTATCTCTCAGTGCTGCATCCAAATTTATTTCACTGTAAAATTTCATTTTACAATATGTAAGATATGTGATTGCTTAATTGGTTAATTTGAGATTCACCCTGTTTTATTTATTTACTTTTTGGACCTATTAGATTTAATGGCCTGGGCAAGTTTTTGGAACGTATGTTGACTTAAGCAGATCTGCTTGTGTACGGGTGGGTGTATCATGCGTGTCTGTACTTGTGAGATTAGATAATTTGTTTGGATTTCCACATCTGAACTGGTACCCAGTAGTACATCCTAGCTGGTGTGTGTTTGCCTCTTTCAATGTGTGCCTAAGCTCCAGTTGCCGAACATCGGTGCCACGACCTACATAACCATGGCGTTGCCTTATTGGCTAGCCACGGGAGGTCGACCGCTCTGCTACGCGCTGCAGAAACCACACAACATCAGAGGGGGGAGCTCGAGGACTGAGACACAAACATGCTGTGCCTCTCCTGACAGTCACAAAATGAGGGCTAGGAGAATGGGTGCGTGTGTGTGTGTTTGCTTGAATGTGTGTAATAGGGGGCGAGGGGTAAAGGGTGAGGGTTGCGCCGAAAAGGGAAGGCGTGTAAAATGAAAAGAAAAAGCTATTTCACCTCTCTCACAACTCATGCAGACCCCGTTTTTCTGCTCGGTTGAAGGCGACACATTTTACTTCCCTCACCTACCTCTTTTCCTGCTTCCTTCTCTCTCCTACTCCTCTCTCTCTCCATTTCTCTCCTGCTCTCCCAGCAACCTCAGTTCTTTGTCTGTTGCCGCTATGGCTCCTGTTAGATGAAGGGATGGCAAGATAGAGGGTGAAGGAAGGTGGTGGGGGGTTGCAGATGGAGGGGCACGGTGAGGTCGGTTTGGAGACTTGAATGGTCTTTACCTATTAACATATTCCTTTTCCTCAGACTGGCAGTCTTTCAG
Source organism: Pelvicachromis taeniatus (assembly GCA_015108175.1). Classification (NCBI taxonomy): domain Eukaryota; kingdom Metazoa; phylum Chordata; class Actinopteri; order Cichliformes; family Cichlidae; genus Pelvicachromis; species Pelvicachromis taeniatus. Next base: position 7,461 of record VURO01022060.1, read on the forward strand.
TTGGAGAGTTTAATAAAGATGTACCTTATCAAAGAGCACTGCTAAGACCAAGTACCACCACTAATACATAACAGTGCTGCTCAAAGCCTGCTAATCTGCGCAGTGTGTGCATGTGTGGATGTGTGCAGGCGTAGGTGTATGTGTAGGCACATTTTTACCGACTGGTATTATCTGCTTGAAAAATCAGCTGTCCAGCAGAAGCCTGTACAAAGAATGCACTACTGCTAGCCATAAACAAGCTCACATGTATGGACATGTGCAAGAGAAAGTGTCTACCTGTGTGTAACTAATAAAATGGCAGGGTTTGTTGTACCATACTAGAATGGCAGCTTTGAAAAGCAGATACCTTCACAAGAAAACTCAAAATCCTCTGCTTGTCACACCCTTCGGCAGCATAGACATTCTGCTCGTAATGAAAAGGCGCACAAAAGATAACTTTACAGTTGGGTGTAGCAGCGGATTGCAAACACACCTACATGCAAAACCAGAGTTTTTAAGAGGGTATTACTGTCTTCATTTTAGAGACTCATTGTGTTCCAAACTGGAAATGTCCTTATCGCTTTGTTCCACACAAACGCTACGCGCACACCTCAAATGGCTGCAATGAGGTCACTGTGCTGAAGTTTGGGTTTTTTTGTTGTTGTTTTTTTCCAATTTAATCTGTGGCCATTGATGAAATGCGATAACAGACACCTGAGTGCGGGGACATTTTGATAGCACTGAGCTCATTAATGTCTTCTGAATTGTAATAGATTTCTGTGTCTGTGTTTGTGCCAGGTCACTGTGTGCCTGTGTGCGCTTGCTTCTGCATCCATGTGAGTAAATGAATAGACAAGTTTTTCTGTGCCAACTAATTTGAATGCAACTGACAATGGAGATATGCAACATGGTGCAATGCACTCACTCATAGGCAACTACCTTAGACGTTCTATTGCTCACTGTAACCTTTCCTTCATCCCTAATTACTGTTTCCCAGAAGTAGAAAGGGATGAAGGCAGAGAGGGAAAATGAGAGAAAGAGATTTATGCATTATGATGGCAAAGTAGCACACACACTAATGGCTCTTAATGGGCTTGAGTTGGCCACAAGATGGGTGGATGAGAGGAGGAGGACATGGTGACCTCCACTAAAGTGGTGGTACTTCACCACACACCCCCGTGTGCTGTGTTTCACGCATGCATACACACACACATGCACACCCTTCGACCCACTTCGGAGCACTGCTCTAAGGTGAAGCAAAAGGACGCAACCTGGACAGGAAGTGAAATTAGCTGCGCTAAGTTGTGAGATGAGCAAAGAGCAACTTTGACAGAGACTCTTAAAATAAAGGCGGTTCTGGGCATGGGGACAGTTTACAGCAGTCTTCAGTGTGTGCAGGTTGTCACAGAAGCATACTAAAGCTGCTAGAGCTGATGCCAGTTTGAAAAACTCGTGCTATAACCACGCCTCAGGTGGCGTGCAGGCTCTATTAGTTTTAAATAAGAGATGGCAGCCGATTAAAATCCTATGCAGGCAATCTTTGATTGTTCCATACGAATGAACATCATGTCATTTTGACTGTGTATATTAACCAACTGACCTATAACTCTATAAATGCTTTGAAGCATAGTCAGGCCAATAGCCTTCCCCTTTTTAGGTGCTTATCATCATCAGCCACACAGAATTCAGACAAATAAAGTCCATAAAATGTCATTCGTTTAAGCTAACATCTCAACCAGTTAGTGTTTAGATCATGTGAGAGACAAATGTTTACCATTTAAGCCCTGAGAATGTGTAGTTAGTGGACAGCTATGGGAGTGCCTGACTCCAAAACCTACAGCTGCCTTGCATGAAATCAGAGCGAATCAGAACCATGTGTATATGTATACGTGTGTGTGTGTGTGTGCATTTGTGATATGTTATGCAGTGGTGATGAAAGGTGACATGCTGAAAAGATGACAGTGAGTCATAAGCCTATGCCGGCGCTGATTCATTTTGTGTGTTTATGTGTCTGCGGAGTGCGACAGAGACGGGAAGAAGACATCATAGTGACAAGATGTCAGTCAAAGACAGGGCGGGGGTTTGTCTTATGAAAGCCAACTCTGTGTCCTTTAATTTTTTTTCTCCACCCTCCTTTTTCATTTCCTCCTTATCCCCATAATTCCACCTGCGAGCTGATGAGGGTGTGGATGGAGCCATAAGTGGGGGCGCTAGGGGTAGGGGAGGGGGTCTTTCTACCTGTCTATCCAAGCCATCTATTCCTGTCTGTCTTTCTGATGAGGATTTGAATCCTTGTGGAGGTTGGGTGTGTTCTTTCTACCAATCATGGATTGAGGCTGAACTCTAAAGGTCTCCTCAGGGAGCCCGTATGGTGGGAGGAGGGGCTGAATTACATAGGAAAGGTTGGGGGGGGGGGAGGAGTCTCAGCATCAATACATTAAAGAAGTCATTTAGTCTCATACCATTTTTGCAGATCTGTGTATTGAGAGGAAGGCGCACACACGTATTTACAATCCTTGTGTTTGATTGAAACCTGACTTTAAACAATTTTAATCTGACCAATAAAGCAAAGTCAAAACTGGATACATTACAAAGATTAATGTCCAGACCCTCGTGCCATTTATTAATACTCCTCACTATAGGCACACTTTGATTATTACCAAAAACGTATTGATTCTCGATCCCCAGCCCAACAGCTGGACCATTACGATCGTGGCGTGCGCTACTGTTTGAACTCTAACACACAAACTACTCAGCTACTAGTTTGCCCTTGCCTCTTCCTCTGCTGCCCCCCACATGCCCTCTTGCCAACTGTTTTTTTCCCCCCTCTTTCTTTCTGTCTTCTTTGCTGCTCACCAATAATCACAACAAGCAGCTGTATCTTCAGAGAAATCGTGCCTTAAAAATTGAGAGTTGTCCCCTCTCTCGCTCTCTCTTTCTGTATGTCTCTCTTTTGCGCACTCTGTTTCCCCCCCTCTCTTTCTTTCGCACACTCTCCCCTCTCATCTCCTTTAGAGAGCGTTTGGACAATGATATCGCTGGAAACAGGCAGAGTCTGACAGAGTTGGTAATAATGAATTAAGTCTGTAGCCTGGCCCTGACTCTGAAATTTAAATTATAATTACTCCTTTGGGGATGGAAGGGGTTATTGCCAGAGAGAGAGAAATAAATTGAAGTGAAGTGCATTTCCACTCTGCTTTTAAGACATGCCGACATGCTACTCAATTTGGCCCGAGTGTAGGTTTTCTATGCATGTGTTTATACCTGAGAATCTGGGTGTGGACAAAAGCACAACTTTGTGGTCGCATGTGCGCGCGACTGGTCACGCCTCGTGGTCGTGCCGATGATCTCCACAGGTCTTCCCTTTCCCTTCGTGAGATTTACAGACTCATTTTTACACAGTCATCCTCGTCCTGGTTATTGAAACTTTGTGCATACAGTGCACCCCTTCTCACTGTATACTTCATGGGCTCTGTTTGCCTGCAAGTCATTCATCGCCTATTATGTTTCCTCAGCACATTATCTTTTATCATATTTTTCCCCATCTCTCTGTATGAAGCAAACACAAAAGTGGCACATTAATATCAGTTAGATCTTGTTTGTTTTTTTTACACATGATCCATACAGAATAACTTCTTGCTCTATAAAAAGCTATTTTTCTTTAAAACAGTGTCTAAATGTCTTTGCATTTGAGAAGGCAAAGACTGTTGTGCAGTAACAATTGTAACAAATTCTTACCACAAATTTCCCTTCCTAAGAATTTATGCAACGCTAAAACCTGTGCAACTTTGATGTTGTTCTACTTAATAAGATGTTTCTGAAATTAAAGACCCCTATTATTTTTGTTTGCTCCTGTCATTTCTGCATGGCTCCTCTTGCCGAACAATTCTCTAAAATCATAACATTTGAAAGTAAAAAGTTAGGAAACACTTCAAATAGACATGCACAACTATTTCATTAAATTTAAATCCCGCCATTTCTCCTCTAGACCCGACTCGATAAATGCCAGCTCTACATTTTCAAATAAAGGCTGGTAAAGGACATAATCTACCCTTTCCTCTCTTTATGAAATGTCAGGCTATTGACATGCCTTTCACTTCGGTGCTAATTTGCCATCCTCTTTGACCTTTCACCCCTGTTTCTGGGATGTTTCAGAGCCTCTGGAGGTCATTCCATAACCTGAAAGATGTCGGTGTGGTCCAAGTTAAGGTCATCAGGGCTGAGGGACTAATGGCAGCAGATGTCACAGGTAAGACAGTGACCTGTAGTCCAAACAACAGTGCTGTGCCCTCTGTAGTCCTCATTTGTTGTACATTTTCATAAATTAGCTTCTATATATAGATTTTTTTTTTAAACTTAGATTCATGCTCATATATTTATACACTTAAAAAGTTTTGCTGATGTTTTGCAATTTCTGTTTCTGCTATCACCGTGAACGGCGCTAGAACATCTGATAGGTGACACTATCAAGACAAATATATATCTTTTGCTCTAAATAACTTTTGCATAATGTTCGCATCTAGACAGCAGTTTCCTCCACCAGCAATCTGCCATAAATCTCACCAAAGATAAAGTCAGGGCGTAATTTTTGTTTAAGGGATGATCTTTTACGAGACTCCTCAGAGAGAGTTAAAGTCTACTTTGTGCAGGACGCTAAATTTGTCTCTGCATTTTTAGAAAAGATGCAGGCTGCTCATTTGAATAATAGAGAAAAAGTACACATTTGAACCAACAAATCACTCTCATCCCTCCTCCCGCGCTCTGTCTGCTTGCTCTCTCCGAATCCTCCATTCTCCATTAATTCTTACTTTTAATTAGGTCTACAGTGGACAGGCCTAGTTTTTCACTCTGTATTATCTAGTAAAGGGAGTGTGTGTGTGTGTGTGTGTGTGTGTGTGTGTGTGTGTGTGTGTGTGTGTGTGTGTGTGTGTGTGTGATGGAAAGAGAGAGAGACAGAGAGAGAGTCTGGAGTTTTACTCCATTTGAAACATCCACAGTCCCATTAGCAAACACAGAGCGGAGTTGGTTGATTTTGGGTTATTGCAGGGAGCGGCTGGAGCAGTCAGAGTGCAAGCCAAATGGTTCCCTGGTTCTTGTATTTCACTTGGAGCATAAATTTGCTCTGTGACCATATTGGAGAGTTCATCGTTTGTTAGTCTTCATGAATTCCTCTCGGAATATAAATAGAGGAAAATTGTGGATTGTTTATTAGCCGTTTGTCTTT
>VURO01022062.1:0-25885 GCA_015108175.1 Pelvicachromis taeniatus
AAAACAGTCAACAAGCAGATGAAAGAACCCCTCTCCTATGATCCTGTGTTCCAGCTCCAAGTTACACAACTTTTTAAACAGCTTATCAGCCATTTGTTTTGTTAACAGGCTGATATTGTTTTAATGTTGTGAGTCCTTTGGGTATTTATATATGGTCCTAGGACATGCGTTGTAGTAGGAACTTCCCAACAGGTATTTTAAGTACTTTTGCAGGTATTTATATATACCCTGCTTTGTAAAATCTCAGATTAATTGAATTATGTTTTTACAAAACGCTAGAGAGACATTGAGTGGGTCCAGCTGCATTCTCCAAGGAGTTCCCAGATATTGTTGATAATTTATTTGGAGAGCAACACGGACATTAAAAATGAAGCCAGAAGTTCACTACACAAATCCATCTTGATTGTGATCTAAGTTAAGAGTCCTGTGCAGCTAGAATCCACAGAAACAAACTCCTGCCAAAGTATTTAAAACTGCCTTGTAATCGTTTCTTCAACACTGCCATGATGACTCACACAAAATAATACACAATAACACCAGTCATTTGGTTAGTAAGAATGAGTTTTTACGGCCAATGGCTTAAAAGTAAAGCAGTGCAAGTGTACTGATATTAAGGTGGTGCATCTGAATGTAAATGTTTCATATGAGTGAGTAACTTTCAAAGTGCACTTACTAAACTAAAACAGTACAATTTACTTGATAATCACAAGAAATGTGATGTGGAAATTTATTGCAGATTTCACTGCAGTTTAGAAATGTTGAATGTTTTGCTTTCTTTTCTGCCTGCATTATAGATTTATTTAACACTGATATTGAAGGTTGTTTTTTTTTTACTAACTTTTTTGTACATTACAATGTGACAATGTAAGGGACTGCAAAGACTGCTTATTATAAAAATGGAAATAAAACTGGAAGGATGTTTTTTAATGTTGTGAAGAAATATATATATAAAAAATCAAAATCTCTTCCAGGGTAATCAAGTGGAATTACAATATGACATAAGTTTACACAATATTATCTGTTTTCTTGCAAGGATAAATTAGGCAAAATATTCAATGTATAAAAAATACATTTGTCAGCATTATACAATTAAAATATTTTTATAAACATATTTGACCAATTTAATCTGTATTAGGTGCAATACAAACTGTGACTTTTCAAAATTAAAAAAAATATCTACAAACAAAAAATAAAAACAAAAAAAAAGATAACAGCTGAAATAAAAATCAGAACAAAGCAGACATATGGTTGCCGTTTGTTCCCATGAGTTTATGGATCAAGCTCAAAGGCACTGTTTGTGTGGACTGTTGGCCTCTTTGGCAGAGGTCGCCCTGGTGATCTGCCTATCCTTCTGGTGCCACTGGTTGACGCTGATGCGTCTGCGTCTGAAAACGTGGCCTGAGATGATGCTGCAGGGACTCGTGGCTTTTTCACCTTCTTTTTTCTTCTACTTCTACAAGGGGGAAACATATTTCACAATCAGCACTCAATATTTCTCCACTGCAATACAGTTTCATCAGCCTGTGTAGTTTTGCTTTTCCTTAAAAGAAGCAAAACCTGAAGCCTTGTTTAGTTTTCAGTAATCCTGCCCACTTGTAGTTAGGAGTGAAGCAAAGTGAGCCACTTACCTAGTAACGGCCATCTCAGGTTCCGTGTCGGAAAGCGTCGGCTCGGAAAGAAACCTAAGTTCTCCAGAAGAACTAATTGCAGCAGACACCTTGGAAATATGAGTATAAAGTAAATTCTGATGGCCCATGGGAACAGGAAAATCACAAATATATAAAAACAGACCACATTTGTGAATTTATGAAATGAAAAGCTATCAAAGTGACACATGCCCCACTGTAGGCTTTAAAATGACTCACGGTTTGTCATAGTTTTGCCAAAATAGCTGCTTACAACAGAACATGGAAGTTTTAGCCACAACTAGATTTGCATCAGAGGACTGAAAAATACAGAAACTGATATTTTGTTCCAAATCTCTTATTTTCATGCAAAAAAGGTGGAATGACAAAGACCACTGCTGTTCAAAATGTTGCTGTAGCCGTAGTAAATAAAGACGAACAAGGAACCACAGAGCAGTATATTGATATTTTTTAGTCTTCTGTTCTTTTTTTCTTGCTGACATGAACTCAAGCTAACAACTTTCTTGACAAAAGGCCTACAGTGGTTATAAAAAGGTTAATTAATGAGATGTGAACTCGACCCCCCACTTCACCTTTTAGCCCAAATACATTAATGACCACATCCTAGTCAGATGCCACTCTTGATTTTTTTTTTTGTTCTCTTACCCTTGTAGGTGTTGACCTCTCATCGGTCTCTTTAGACAAAGGCATGTGAGACACCTCTTCATTGTAATTTCCTACAACAGTAACATGTTTTTATCATTTTTATAAACAGGTTTTGTAAAAGCATATCTACCACAAGAAAAGATAATCCACCTACTCTGATCTGCTACATAAGAAGCAAGAAAATATCCCTGCTGCCCGTTTTCGAGGTGTCCAAACCACCAGTTCTCATTGTCTTTGTACAGTACTTGGATGACATCACCACAGCGAATGGTCAATTCATCAGAGCGATTTGCTTTATAATCATAAAGACAAACAACCTGGGAATGGAACAGACAGGTAGGACAGTTGAATTAGTGTGAAATAAAGCTGCGACTGAGCTTTAAATTACACTGGACACTTACTACTTGCTGAACAGGGACAGAATCTGTTTCCACATGGATCCCTGAAGAGATGTGGTCAAGAGGAGTCTGACAAGGAAAAAAAGGAAACAATTTCATGCTTGTAGCAGCAATTTTAGAGGGCACACACCACTGCAGCCCTGACCTATCTCAGCAGCATTAAGATTAATTGGAAACATTACAAAATCTTACCGTCTGTAGCCTAAAAGACGAAGCACCTTTTAGAAGATGACCGACAGGACTGAACCCACCTAAAACATCAAGAAACTGCATTCATATTTTATGTATTACCACAGTAATTGTCACTTCAAGAGATGGGTAACAGCAGTACATCTGTGTTTCTGTTCATAGTGTACATGCTGCCCAAAGGTGCTGAAAGGCCTCGGCCCAGTTATAATCTTCATAACCATTTGAATTCAGTTACACAGCTCCAATGAAGCCATTCACTGGTTAAAGACAAATAACTGTGTGATTAACTGAAAAAGCCACTTACGGGTCTGAGTGCTCAGAGAAGCCTGTGGGATAAGCTGCTCTGCCAGAGCACCAGTGAGCTGCAGTCTGGGGTGTGGTGACAGAAGAGATGGAGGTGGGAGGGAGGCATTTAATCCTGTCTGTAACAAAAAGAAAAAGAAAAAGGAATAAATATATAATATATACAAAATATAAATATATAAAATATAATATAAAAATATTAAATAGAATATAAAAATAGAATATAGAATAAATATATAACAACATTAAGGTGCAATTAATAAATGAATGCAATACAAAATAGCAGTAATTTTCTGTCTTTCATTATAATAAAAGTAAAATTTACATTTGTGTATTTCGGGTAAACCCTCTAATGCAATTCTCACTGTCAGGAACACTGATTTAAAATCAAGGTTAAATAGAAAAATAAACATTTCTTTCAAATATGAAAACATAAATTAACACAGAGCGGGATTAGCATATTACACAAAGGGCAAACATGGTTGAGTTTACAATTAAAGTATATAAATCCGGTTCTATGCTGTTTCCTTTCTCAACACATTAAGGGTAACTGAACAATAAACTGAGTGGAGGCAGATTCTAGAAAACAAAATCAATATTGACAGAAAAGGATCATAAAGCTTGTTCACCATCTATGACTTCAGCAATGCTTCAGTATACAAAGGTGTGTATTTTGATATAGTATTGATAAAAGCTCACTGTGCCGACATCTGATGTGAAGCTCCGGCCTGTGTGAGTACTGCTTAATTTATCTGCAAACCAGAAAAATAAGTTAGAATAACAAATATAATATAGCTAATTATATTAAGTCCTTCTCATCTAAACTGCTTACAGTACCTTGCTCATAAATTAATCCAGAAGCAGAAGATCTTTGACGTGGTTCCTGAAAAAGAAAAATGTGTAAAATCCTTTTTTTTCAATTATCTAACTGCACATTTACTTCACTCTACATTTAAAAATTAACACAGCATTATGTGCATTTACCAGAACCGAGTCCAGTTGTTCCTTCACGCACTGCATTTTCAGTGCAAGTCTTGCTGCTTGGGCAAACTGATCCATGGCTGCAGAAACAGATGTGTCCTGCAAAGCTAAAGGGTCAGGTGTGTTTATAACAGTTTTGATATCTTCAGAAGCTGACCTGCTTGCTGCTTTTGTACTGTGCACCTCCATCTGGGATACTAGAAAAAGGGAAAAATAAGACAGAAATGAAGCTGTCCAAGTCTGTACAATACTATTCACCCATTTCTTCTTTTGTCAAAGAAAACACAAACCTTTGCGGTCATACAGGTACACGTGGACAGGCTGGCTCTGACCGAATGCACAGAAAGCTACCATGTTCTCATGGGGGTGAAATGACACACTGTGGAGAGCCGTGGAGTAACAAAGCTCCGAATATACTGCAACTTGATCACCTGGGAAAAGAAATAGTTGGAGCAACTATGTAGAATACTGTCAAAAACATTGAGAACCGACTACTTTGTTTTTTTTAATTACAGGAAAAAATAAAAAATTTGATGCTCACCTGTATCAGTATTCCAGACATACGCCATCCCATCCTCACTACCAGAAAAGATGAAGTTCCCACATGGTGTAAAAGTACTGTAAATCCTCTCTCTGTAGTTAATGGCTCCAGTGTATTTCTTTACAGCCAGACTTAAAGAGGGAAAGCCCAAACACATATTCAAACACGCATAATATCCTAATTTCCATAATCACTCTTAATTTATATTATATGCCTGGTAAAATATAACACTATAATATTTGTCTTATCTTTATTACATTTCTACTTTCTTCAATTTCACACAATACTTTTCTAACTTCATCTTACATTCTCAAATCCATCATCCTCAGTACACTGTCTTTAGCATGTATGAGCAGGCACCGCCCATTCGGATGGAGCTGCAGCATGTTGATGGGGATACCTCTGAGGTCACGTTCATCAATTTTCTGCCAAAAGAAAATGTAGGATTTTAAAATGACCATACACCAACAGCTACATAGAGTGCAGTGAATAGTATCGACTCTTGTACCCTCTCTATACACCAGTGATGACACGGCTGCTGCCGCTGCCTGGTGTCATTTACTGAGGTTTTCCACACAATGATGAGGCCCATGTTGTCTCCAGAAAACATTCTCCGACCTATTTACAATGGAAACAACATCAGATATGAGATAAGATATACAAGAGAACAAGCCTCACATTTATTACAAAAGAGTAATGACCAAACATACACACATGTGCCTCACAGACACAAAACCAGAATTAGTAGGCTGGCTTTGAGTGTTTCTTTGCTTTAAAGAGATCAGCTTTTCTTCTGTCTGAACTTGTCCTTGAAGTAAATGACAGTGACCCTGACAAATGTAAATCTCAGTTATTCACTTACATAACAGAAAAAAATTGTCCAAGGCAAGTCAAAGCAAGTCAGTCTGGCATAAAGGTTATACTGACAGGAGTTTTGGGGAAAAACTGGAGCCAGTACATTTATAAAAACAGAGCTATACATAAAGTTCACATTAACCATCATTTTATTTACAGCTATTAATAACAAGATTCATTAAAACATACATGAGACGTTCTTTAAGAGACTACATTCATTCTTATCTTGTTCCAAGTTTTCCTAGCTCACAGTAGCTGAAAACACACACACACACACACACACACACACACACACAGGGGACATGTTTCAAGTTCATGACAGGGCTTACAGTACCTTCGGAGTCAAAGCAAACTGTGTTAATGAAACTGCTGTGACCCTCAAACTCCTGCAGCTGCTGGCCATTCACATCATCTACATCAACTCTCCACACTCGTATCAGACAGTCGTAGCCCCCGGTTACCACCAGGTTCTGGGCTGTAGGATGGTACCGAGCACTGTACACGAACGACGGATGAGGGAGCACCTTCTGGGTTGTTACTTGAAGCCTCTCTACATTCCACTCTCTGAGGGAGACAATGTAAAAATACAAAAACTATTTTACATAAAGAAAAATGTGTTTGCTAGTTTTTAAATCAGAACATCACCAGCATTGTTGCTGTTTCTCAAAAAAGCAATGTATTACACAGACTGCAACTTAATCAACTTATTTTACCTTGAGCTAAAATATAATAGCTTATAGAAAAACTGATTCACTACAGGGACACCTCATTTACTTCTAATCACTTTTATTTAATGTTACATTGTACAAAGACAAAGTTACCTGACAGTTCCATCAGAGGAGGCAGACAAAAGGCTACGGTCATCTCTGGACCAGCAGAGATCATACACTATTTTGAGGTGACCATTGAAGGCAGCCAAAACCTTCCCAGAGGGAATCTCATACACTGAAATAACAACAGCATGTTTTTTTTACCTGCTTTTTAAAAATATATATGCACAGGCATGGCATCAAAGAGGTGTTCATGGCATACAAACAGCACAGAAATTACCTGGAGGGGAATCAACAAAGCATTAGAAGGGGGACTTTTACACCAATGAGGTGTAACCTACCTACAACAGGGAACGCATCTTTGTCAGCACAAGCAGCAGCCAGTATGGTTCCAGCGTGGGAAAACAGTACTGTGAAACAACCCATTTGACCACCACGAAATGCCAGCATTGGCTTGTTAGGAATTCGACAGATCTGCAACAGTAAAACTCTCTTTAGGTGTTTGACTGCTACTCTTTGCTATTGTACTGACCACGTTCAGGCTAAAAATATATACACATATATTTGTATGCGATATTGATAGGAGCAGTTTAAACCCTTTTACATACCTGACCGGGCAACCTGCTCCATCTCAAGGTTGGAGGCTTGCTTTCTAGAGGTTGTGTCAGACTTCTCTTGGTGACCTCATTCTGCAGTTCACTATAGGAGGTGCTGCCTCTCTCCTCCTGCAGTGCCATCATAGACCGAATACTAGGGTCCACCTGAAAAACATAACCAGCTCAGCAACAACATACTCCTGAATCCGTCCATGCACATATAAAGACTTATTAACCTTCCGCAAAAACTAGACAGTAGCAGCTAACGTACATGCTCAGGGAGTTGAATGCCTTTTACTGTAACATAAAGGGTAGATGCATATTTGGTTCTTGGGTACTTCTTCCACCATTCCACCACTTCAACTGTTTTAGGTTGTCTCTTTGCCCGATGCGGAGGGCAAAAGAGCTGGAGACGAAGTTTACTCTCAATATTCAGCACACCATTCGTGCCAACAAGCTAAAAAAAAAAATGGAGGAGAAACAGGGAATACATATTAACAGGGGAGATTAAAATACAATCAGACTGATCTTTTCTTTCTAAATGGCTATATTAAAAACATTACCTTCAGAAATGCCCAAGCAATCTTTCGGAAACCTCGGTCATGCTTGTCAACATCAATGTTGGCTCTTGCTTCTTCCATAGTCACAAAATCAAGAATCTTTGCAAAACATTTCAATAAAAGAAATTATTGTCACACATGTTAAAATGTGGTTTATTTACTGTTATTGGAATATCTCTTACTTCAAAGAACAGCATGACTTTGGGGCCTTCGTCATGTTGTTGAACAAAGTAGCCAAAACGTTCATTGAAGATAATCTGTTCCTGCCACTCAGGGATGACTGATTTGTTCTTCTTGAAGTCATAAGGCTGGGTCATGATGGGGAGAATGTGGTCAACATTTTCCTGCTCATAAAATGAGGATACGGGGCGATGGCTAGAAAAAAAAGAAAAACTAAATGTTAACCTAAGCCAAAATGTGTTATAATTCAAAGGTTTTAGCACTGTTAAGTGGTTTATAAATAAGAATATCTGTAGATTGTGCCTAAATTTAGCTGAAAAGCAAATAACTACAGTCCAACTATTTTAAGGTAAAAATATCTAAATAAAAAATGTGCCCAGAAATTGAAACGCAACACTAAAATTAATAGCAGAGATGCTTCACCAGTCTTCTTTCTTCACATATTTCCCCGTGGCTTCATCAACAATGTGAATCTTCACCATGGGGTGAGAAATCATCAAGTCGGTCTTGAGGTGGTCTGTTCTGTGAATGTACACTCCAAGAACAAGGTTGTCATCAAAAACTGGTTTCTGAGGTGCTTCTGACTCTGCCTCACTCTGTTCTTTGACAACTAGAAGAGGAAAAAATAAAATATGAAATGCATCAACATCTTGTTACACCTTTAACTGGAACTTGGTGAATCCTGAGAATTATCGTGCAATCACCATGTTTTTCCTTCTTCTTTTTCTTCTTTCCCCTGGATTCAGTTTCATTTTCCACATCAGGATCCAAGTCTGCATCTTCATCTTGATCCCTGGAGGAAAAAGAAGAAGAAGAAAGAACTCAAACACTGTTTCCTTATCACTAAATATAACTCTATAGTACACTAATAGTTATACACACCCTGCATCTGAATCTGTGACTACGGATTTCAGCTTTTTCTTTTTCTTCGTCCCCACATCGTTATTAAGCGTAAGACTTTGCGAGACAGCACTCTCATCTTCTCCCTTGACCCTTGTCTTCTTTGAAGTCCTCTGCTCCTCACTGACTATCTTTTGCTGGTATTCATGCAATAGTTTATCTTCTGTGTCCTCCACCTGGCTCGCTTCTTTAGCCTCTGTATCTCCTTTGCTTTTTCCCTTCTTATTTTTCTGCTTCGGGACCTTTCCACCAACAGAATCATCTGGATCCAATGCAATTTCAGACTTCGATGCATTTGCATCCTCTTGGATGAAACTTCCAATGTCCTCAGGCGTAGGAGGAGAGGGAAGGTCCCTTTTACTTTTTCTTTTAGATTTTGATGTTTTAATCTCCTCTTGGTTTCTATTGTTGTTAAAATTAACCTTCTCTGCTATTTCTCTCTCCTCTCTTTTATTCTTAGTGTAGCGAGGGCTGCCCTCTTCTGGGTCATATGTGTTATGGACGATGGTCTCATTGTCTTCTGTGTCCTTCTCAAGGTTGAGATTTTGTTTTAGATTCTGAAGCTAAATAGGAAAAGGGAAAGAGGTGTCAGTACCTATAGTCTTTTTATTTTGTTATTTATTAAAACTTACCCAATTAAAATATGTCTGGCGTGTTGTTTGTTTTGGAAGAAACATGACAGCCTTTTTTACATAAAATGCAGAATCCACAAGGATTATGCAGAAATAGTTTTAAGACATGTCATGCAAGTTCCATACATTTTTGCCAACATATAGAACTTCTGATATAAAGTTATCGATAGAATCGTTCATGTTTAAACACATACCACAATAGTCTCTGGTGTTTCACTGCTTTTCTTTTTCAACTTTTTCTTCTCAGATTCTGCGTACTTCTTGAACACTTCATTGAATCTTTCCCGGGTTTTCGCCCGGTCTTCACTCTCACCTATAAAATGGAACATTTTATATAGATTACATGACAATGCAGATTAGACTTTATAACATAAATACAATTCATTACATGTTGTTGATAACACTTTTGTAGAATGTTTAAAATCTTTTTGCAAAACTTTTAACTGCATTTTTACACTACTGCATAGCACTAGGTAATAGAAGTAAGAGTAGCAATGGAACAGACAGGGGACAAGAGCGGTAAAAAAGAGAGTGCAGGCATGGTGGAGTGGGTGGAGATAAGTATGAGTGGAAAGAAGGACAAAAGAAAGAGTGACAGGGAAAGTTTGCAACATTTTAATGAGACCTGATACAATGTATGGTTTGGAGATGGTGGCACCAAGAAAAAGACAGGAATCTGAGCTGGAGCTGGTGATGGAGTTGAAGATGTCAACGATGTTAAGGGAGTGACCAGAATGGACAAGATTAAAAATGAGTAAATTAGAGAGACAGCTCAGGTTTAAGAGTTTGGAAACACTACCGAAGCTAGAGAAACAAAACCGAGGAGGTTTGGGCATGTCCAGAGTAGGGGATAGTGGACAGATTGGAAATATGTTAAATTTAAAGCTCCAAACAGGAGGAAAAGAGAAAGACTACAGAAAAAATCCGCGGATGAAGTGAAGGAGGACATGAGGAAGGGATAAGGAGAGAAGCAGGCAGATGATATACTGTGGCGACCCCAAAAGGAGGCCGCCAATAAAAGACAGCATTCCTTCTTTAATTAAAAAAAACCTTCAGCCATTGGAGTGAAAAGGGAACAGCTTACCTGCTGGCATTCTCAGACAGCGTGATGTTTCTCTTTCCGAGCGCAAAAAGAGAATAATCCAGGACTTAAGACTCTCATTCTAAAAATGCAGGATAACGACGTTAAAGTTGCACAACAAAACCTCTACTGGGTTAGCTAGGTTTTGCTAGCCAAGCGTTTAATTGTATAGTTTAGCTAGTAAAACAAAACTGTATTAAGTCACCCACGGTAAAACGTATAGTTTGTGTGAACCACTAACCTTAGCAACTTTAGCAGCTAGCTTGCTATATGCTTCTGATAGCTCACTGACTTTGTAGGAATACTACATTTGTTATAATAATATTTAGGAGCTTCAGCGAACAGTCTGAGTATTAAAACAAACCTCGCTCCACAGAAGCAGTCCGTAAAAGTATGTATAAGAGGCAGAACAAGAGTTGGCCGAGGGTTAGCGCATGTATCTACTTTGCAGTGATTGTGCTATCCTCCATCTTTAACAACAACGCTTCGACGGTTTCCAAGTCAACAAAGCTGAAAAAGAGGGGCGGAGCCGGTCAAACGTAATCTGACGTATATATAAAAACAACAAATTAACCAATCAAAGATGATGACAAAATGTCATAACAGGACTGCATTTCCACTTTTTTTCTGTTATAATTTGCGTCAATCATCTTCTTATTTTCCTTTGTTTATATCTACCTCTAAAAGCCTGATGTTTATCTGTCCATAATGTTAAATATAGAAAAAGAAGGTATTGCATTAATACAAACATTACCTGCGTTGCACTTTGTGTAAGCGCAGATACACTTTACACTGTTCATACAAAATATCATATTCTACATCACAGGCGCAAAGGCTTGCACACAAAGAAGGAATATAATAAATTAGTAGCCTAGAACAATGGAAACGCAAACGAAAATACGACCAACTTAATATGAAGGCTGCAGAATTCCACACACTCGCACAGCTCTGAAACACCGAAAATATTAATATAAATTAATATGAATATTAATTTTGTGTCACTGTGAGTTTTACTTTTAAAGTTGTGTGAGATGCAAGAACTTAAAAGCTAGAAAAGCAAAAAACTTTAGAGTCTAAATTTTCGAGTCTAAAAACCTTGTAGTCACGTGACACAAGCAGTGGGCGTGTCTGCCTGCAGGTTGTGTAAAATAGACAGGTGCCAGGACCTTGTGCAAGATGCAGTCATGGCTTCAGGGTTTTGTGACACCTGCTCGCGGTTGCTGAAGGAATTTGCGGATCATTTGAGGAGAGCTTGGAAAGAGTTGGAGCTCAAGATAAAGGAAGCTTTCAGGGAGATTGGACGGTGCAACTGCTTTAGGATTTCATCCGATAGAAGGACGGCTTTTGATTTGCCTTCCTTTCGCCTCAATTGTGGTAGGACATCGCTGTAGAGAAACAAAACCCGTGGCAGACTCTCTTTGTATCATTTGGAAAATTTAAGACAGCAACTTCTTTAAACTTCCATACTACAAGCACTATTACTCTTCAACGTTATCCACAAGTTCATATGATCAATTCAATTAATCTCTTTTTTCCCCCTCCCAGACAAAGAAACTCAACTTCTGAGCCAGGAAAGTCTGCAAACACTGAACAAACTTGCAACCGCAGAAAACACTGATCTACAAATGACTTCAGCCATGTATTATCTACACCTCAGTCATCATCGTGAGTAAAGATTTCACGTTTTGTGTTTCATCTGACAGTATTCCTGATGGCAATAACTTGGAGATGATCAGCTGCTGTTTGCACTTCAGGTTTCTTCATAGGACTCTATCAGTTCCTGCAGAGATATTTTCTCTAACGGGTGTGACAAGTATGCAAATTGCCAACTGTATTTTTTTTTTTTTCCCCAAGGCTGGCAGTTAAAACGCCCACTTATGGACCCATGTGTCACAAAGAAGGAAGTATAGGAGGATTTTACTTTGAAATTCACAGTATGGTTTATGACAATCTGCCAACCAAGAAACCTAGGGTGCATATTAGCTAAGGCTTCTTCTTTCAGTACAGTATAGACAGTGTTCTGTAGTATGTAAATGGCTGACCAAGGTGTTTTGTGTATAGGTGGCAGTTGACAGATTGCTGTGTTTAGACTATTGAGGTTATACCAGAACACATGAGGATATATATTTTGACTTTATAATCAGCTACAAGATATGTAGTTCAAATTTATAACATTTAGCTTTTTTAAATACGGCTGACATACAACAACTATAAATTGGTCTCAACTCTAATATTGTTAATTCTGACAGGAAAACATGTGAATTAACCTTCAAAATGTGTTATTGCCTTCTTTGTGTGTTACAGTGAACTGTCTATTACCAGATGGCTTTATGGAGCCCATCATGGCTCTACTCTTATCAGCCGATCTTGATGTTCAAAAGACTGTCTCGCTTGCCCTTGTAAATCTGTTGGTAAAGAATAATGGTAAGTGATAACAATAGTAAGATATTTACGTCTTTTTGTTTTGTTTTTGTTTTTTTAATTAATCCTGAATTTTAGTGATTTTGATAGTATGATTCTGAAAACTCATGGTCTTTGCGATCAAATGGCGTATTTATGATTTGCAATCCATAAAATTTGATTTCAGTGTGTAAAGAATTGGTGATTGAAATGGGGATGCTGGTGCCCATAATTGAGTTGTTTCGGTCAGGTGATCCCACTGCTCAGTGTCACTCCTGTGCCTGTGTTGCCATGCTGGCCTCCTCAGGTTTGTACAGACCTTCAGTATTTTTCTAGATGGCTTAGAAAGTAGAAACACTTATTTTTAAAACTCATTATGTATTGCAAAATAAATGGCAGGACTTGGAGGATGGCAATAGAACTGAAGACTTATGAGAAAAGGAGTCATTTTCTTCCATGTGCTTCTTGAAATTACCTCTCTTCTGTCTTGCTGAAATTCTGGTAATTTGTTGGGGCACTAGTGATCCAAAATTGTCCCTGCATGCATGATTGCTATTTCATCTTTCTTTCCAGAGTCAAATCACGATTCTTTGATGGTCGATGGAATCATACCGCTTTTGGCTTTAGCAAAATCTTTTGATCCAAAGGTCCAACGGAATGCAACTTGGGCTCTATTACACCTCACGCTGTCAGGTGGGACCATTTCATTTGAATGTCACTGGGCACTTAACAGTTGTGGTTAGAAGTTTACATACACTCATCATTGGCATCAGTGCCATGTTAAATTAATGATTACTTTGAACTGTTCTTTTTTTCTAGTGTAGAATGATTGTGCAGTATACATGTTTATTTACTTAAAACAAACAAGAAGTTTGTGCACAGTTTTGAATTTATTTAGGATTTTCTCTAATCCACCCGGGGTCAAAAGTGTACATACAGGCTCACATATATACATACGGGGGTGCCCCCACTAATGTACCCCCACTGCCTACATTAGTGGGGGTACTAATTCTCAGTGATTGTTCATCACTGAGTTCCTTGGAGTTTCCATTGTTCTGAGTATTGGTCAATTCAATATGTGGTCTCAAACAAATGCTTCTCATGCAGGCAAAAAGAAACTGAGTTGTAGTCGATCATGATCACTAATAAGGAGTTAATTTGACATGGCCTTATCAACTCTACTAATTTAATTAATTGTTGATGGCTACCAAAACCATCTGGTTGATGTGTAACTTGGTAAGGGATATTTACGCATTAGTGGGTGTGTAGGTATATATTTGAGCCTTTATCTATATTTTTCTCTTGGCATGGATTATAAAACTGCACCCAATTTTTCTGTGTGTGTGTGTGTTTTTTTGTTTTGTTTGTTTGTTTGTTTTTCTTCTTTACTCTTCAGATTGGTCAACAAGGATGTTATGCCAAGCAGGAGCGATTCCTGTTTTGCTTCTTCTGCTACAGTCCTCAGATTCAGAGGTTCAGTTTTATAGCTGCACTGCTCTTTGCAACATTGCTGCTATCCAGGAGCATCACCCAAGATTGCTCAGAATTGGGGGTCACTATTTATCAAGGTCTCTTTTGACTCTTATGTCTTCACCTGTGAAAAAGGTAACTCTGAACATGAGTGGTTGAGAACTTAAATTTAAAGTAAATATTTTCTTAAAGAAAAAAAACAACAACTTCCATTTCAGAATTCAGCCCAAGCGTGCAGGTGCTTGCAGACTCTTTCAAAGAATGGTAATTCTAAGAGTAAATCCAAAAATGGTATCATACCTCCGGCAGATGGTGTTTATTATTTTTATGTGTAGTTCTCATTCAGGACCAGCTGATGGAGCTTGACTGCGTGTTGCCTCTGAAGGCGCTGTTAAAAACCTCTACATCAGTGTGGATTGAATCGGCCCTAACACTACTGTCTACACTGTCGGCACACCCGTCGAACACCGTACGTTAGCCGAAATAAATTATTATAAATAAAGCTGGGAACAGTTCTCATTTTCTTTTAAAACTGTGAAGTGGTTGAGTATGATTTTATTTTTGCATTGTGCCAATATTTCTTTATTTTACTTTAGGTGACACTGAATGCCACTAAAGTAATTGCACAGTTTCTATTTAAATCCTAATATTTATAGGAGTTTTGTAATTTGCTTCCAGGACATCCTGGTAAGTGAAGGACTGTTGGAAGAAATTGGTCAAGTGCTTCATCATCCCAGATCAAACTCTCTTATAGTCACATACAGCTGCAACATAATCACTGATCTGTGCACTTCCCACGTGGGTGAGCAGGTACTTGCAGACTACAATTATTTTTTTCTCACTTCTGCTTTATTGATTTGTCTGAGACTGATAAAGTTATACTAAATCCCACCAATGTAATCTAGGCTGTGATGGAAAGTCTGTGCTTATCAGGACTCCTCTGTGCACTTGTATCTCACACATGACCTTGCTTCATGTGACATCATGCTTGCATCACCTGATGGCCTGCGGTGAGAGACCTTGTTTTGACATAATGACTTTTTTATTTTGAATGTTTGCAGTGGATAATAATTCTTGCCTTTCACAATAAATGATTTTAACTATTATCTGAACTTTTTAATAATCTATTACCATTCCTCACTGTTTCAGATGTACTCAGGACAAGGTTATCAGCAACCATAACATCAGAACAAGTTTCAGGCTTAGTGAAGCTGTCAGAACAATTCAGAAATTCCCAGCTGGCGTACAACTCCACAGCTATCATAAGCAAATTGGAAATGAATGGTAATGCAATGTAGCAAGAGAAAGGAATGCCTTGTTCTTTTGTTTTTACGCTGGATATATTAAATGTTTCTGTTTTTACTATAGAAGAGATGATCCGTTTGTTGAAGCCACACTACACTTCCATATCCAAGTACCTGTTGGGATTTCTCAAAAAGAAAGATGTTCAATTCCAACAGCTTGGCATAGTTACTATATTTAACCTCAAGAAAGGTTTGTATTAATTATTTAGGACCTGAAAATACTGATATCACTAAACGCATTTTAAACAATCTGCCATTGTAAGAGTTCTGAATTTCTTCCTGTCTTCCTCTACAGATGGAGACTTTTCATCTCTGTTGACCAACAGTGAGCTAAAGGTTCAGCTGTTGAAGGTGCATGCACAGACAGAGGAAACTAGACAGCTGCTTCAAATGATTCAGCCCCTTTCTCCATCTCCTGTTAACAGTTACAAAAAGAAGCGCACAGATTTTGCATGAACGTAACCACATTGCAATGTAAAAGCTACATTTTTATATCATATGATTTTAGCTTTGGGTTTTAAAATGGTTGGTATTTTTTTTTTTTTATCTTTACAGTTTATTTATATTTTCAGCTGAAAAACAAGGCAGAGACATGGCATAGTATTAACTTTAATCAAATATGGCATATAATAGGCTAACGTGATAGTCGTAAGCAGTACTTGAACTATAAGATCAAATATTGCGGATCAGAGACATCTGGTTTTGTTTTATGCTTTTATACTAATAAACTCTTAAACTCTATGCATCAGACCTTGCTTGTAAAGTGATTATGTAATATCAAACAAAGCAGTCAGTGCAAAAAAAAAAAAATACACTGCATTGTATCCTCTATTTCGGCACAAGTACACACAAAAAAATTAAGCACAGTCTTTGGAAACTATATTCCTTAGCAGCTTTGAATTACATGATTGCTCTACTTTACAAAATCCAAGGTTAAGGTACAGTGGGAATGCAGGAAGTCATCTTTCGCTAACACGTTAATAGTAGTTCAAGGGTGGCAAGAAATATCAGGAATAAGCAAAAAGCATACAGCATATTGTGACTGTTCAAAGTTCCTATTCCTAATATTTCACCAGAGGCAAGCCTCTCCTTAACTGATACACCGCATTTGCCAGCACAGTCTACATCTACTTCTTTGTGGATAGTTGTTATTATTAGATCAGATAACTGCTGTACTGAAAAAGCTCATATGCAATTTGCTTTATGCTTGTGCCACTGGTTACATACAGAAAAGTGACCAAATGCTGACATCCTCATTGGGAGGCAAGGCTATAATTTTACATGCTCTTTCAAAGTGCCGAAAGGGAGCAAAATAGCTGTGTTTTACCGGTCTCCAACAAAGGCTTTGAAAGTCATCCTGCAGGCATTCAGATGACCTCTAAAAAAAAAAAAGAAGACAAAGAATCACAGATATTAAATCGAAAACAGCAAATAGAACATTTGCAGTGTATTGGTAGATATTTTTAAAGCATTATGAGCATAGAACACCTCACCATCAACCTGAATGCTTTTTTTCAAAGCTCACATAACTGTCCCCCATTTATAACTGGAGTTTTTATGAGTTGGTTGCTACGGGGCTGCCTGCACAAATCACTGTGTATCATCAATCATGAGTGAGTGAGCCTGCCTGTGTGGGTAGTACAGCCAATTGGGAATTAACATGGCAAATTATAACATGTAAATGAATAACTGGTAACTTAAGGTGGGTCATTCTACAAACACACTCTCTGATTATTAGGCTGATGGTTGGTTTAGCTTTTCCACCCTGAAGACAAGTGTTTTCAAATGATATGCTGGTTGTTTCTGACCTGCACGTTGGTGGGTCTGGATTTCCTCCAGGCCAGTGAGAGTTCTAAGAGACCTGCGTTCTTTGAAGGCCACAACAGGTAGCATGTCCTCCTGACTGTTCAGCCCCAGCTGTGTGGTTTTAGTTCCCATTGACACCTTGGCTGTATCTTCTATTGTTCCATTGTGCACGGGCTGTGTATTTTCCTTTGGTTGGGCTTCATTTGACAGAATCCTCACTGGAACAGATTTCTGTGATAAAATCACATTAGCAGTTTTAGCTTTTAGAAGCTAAGCTGATTGTTTAGTAGCTGATGCAGAATGTGCGTCATGAGAGACCTGAGGCTGTATACTTTTTTTTAAAAACTAAACGCTTAATTTCACCATATCTGGAGAATCAGTCCTTCTGGTTCTCCGCATGATCTCCTCAAGTCGCTGGAAAAGAAAACAACATTCACTAAAATACTTTCACTCAGAGAATACATTGAGTGTCTTTCATAAAACAGATTTATTGGCACACTCTGTTTCCATAATAAATTTAAAAATGCTGAAAAGCTAAAAGTAAAATAGCAAAACATCTACTTTTAAAAATGCTGTCTGTAATATATTTTTTGACAACTATGGTGATGGCTGCAAGCTAAAATGAGGCAATTTTTATGGCAGAGTCTCCTGATGTTCCAAGGAACAATGAACATCAGCCTCATCTTTTGTGTGCAGAAATGTCTTCGGGCTCTATAAAACTCTGAAAGATATGAATTTATTTCTCAGTCTAAGTGTCTTGCTCTTACTCAATCATTTTACTTATTAACTTCATAAGTTGTCAGATTTTGGTATTTTGGGGTTGTTGTTTTTTTAGCATTACACAACAGTGCCGTTTTTTTGTTGTTGTCCATGCCTCAACTTACTAAATATCTTGCGGGAAACAGTAAAATCTCAGTTTCAACTAAGTCTTTTAAATGTTTTCAGTTACACAGTGTCAATTTTTCTCATTGTAACTTAATTTTTTAAGTGGGCTGTATACATTTTTTTTTTAATTAATTCAGGTAATATGTGGACCGAGCTGTATACAGAAATGATAGTCTTACTTTGAAATCCTAATATCTGGTAAACTTGTCACCTTTTTCCTTGCTTGGCGCTCTGCCTCCTCTTTCTGTGCAAGCATTTCCCGCTCTTGTTTCAACTGCTCTGCTCGTGCTTGCTCTTTGGCTAGTTCCTCCTCTCTCTGCACAGACGGGTAAAAAACATTAAGTAAGAATGTAAATGTGAAGAGTAAACCATCTACGAATATAATGCATGATAACAAAACCATTTCTGTTGCCCACCTGTTTCTGCAAGAGGGCCGCTTCCCTCATAGCCTGAGCTCTCTCTTCCTCAGCTCGTCTCTGCTCCTCTTGTTCCCTTCTCCTCTTCTCCTCTATGAGACGCTGAGCCTCTGCCTGCTGTCGTGCCCGCTCTTCTGCCCTCCTGCACTCAAGTTCTTCACGGCTCCGCCTGGATGTTATTTGTAATATGACTTTCTTAAAAGCTTGCTAATGCATATTGTTGCCATGTAATTGGATGTGCTTTTTTACCTTTCAGCCTCCTCCCTCTGTAAGCGCTCCTGCTCCTCTTTCTCCCGCTGTAGTCGGGCCTCTCTCCTCTTTTCAGCCAGGAGACGTGAGGCCTCCTGTGGATCAGTAGTTCCAGCTGAGGGGCGGGACATGACTTCAGGAGTCTGTGGAGCTGGACAAGGAGGCATTTTGGAGAGACCTAAAGAGAAATAATTTACACTTCACTGTAAATATCCCAAAAACACATTGACACACTTTGTGCTAAATACATTTTTCTAGCTTACTTCCGTCTCCTGCTGTTCTCTTTGATGTCACTTTGTCAGGCAGGTTTGAACTTGGAGTCCCTTGTGGATTTTCACCCCTCAGTTTCTCTTGCCGAGCTTCAACTAATGTCCTGACAGGCCTGGAGTTAGCAGGAGAGAGTGCAGAGTTGCAAACAGCAGCATCTTCCTCAGGGACTGATGGGAGCTCAGGCTGGAGCGGGGTTGGCTGTTTGATGACTGATCTTTGGGAGGTCCTTGTAGAGAAACTAGAAGGGAGCAGATGTATCATTTTGTTCACATTGCTCTGTCATGGATGCATAGTTGTGGCGCTTTACCTACCGTTCTGATGATGGAGAGGATGTTCTGCTCGGCATCACAGCTGATTTTACACAGACGCTGATGGTATTTGATTGAACGTTTGAGCCGGTACTTGAGGTCCTCTTAACAATGTCTTGCTGCTTGGCTGCTTTTATCTAGATCAAAAGAAAATGTTATTTCCATTTCAAAACTGTGACTGAACAAAGAGACAGCTGGCTGATTGTAAAGTTTTGTAATGAAAAGAAACAGCTAGCTATACCTGTGCCACACTGATGGTTCTCTGCTGGCTGTTGCGAGAACCAAAGGAAGCAGATGGCCTATTGTGGACTGAACCAGAGTGATGCCGGGGTTTGTGAGGGGTGGTGGTATTCATGGAGTGGAATGAAACTGCACGGCGACAAACATGGACAACTGAGCCAGTGTTTTGCGCCATAATTACGGCAAATTGGAGAACAATGCACAAATGGTGGGAACAGTGAAACGGATGGAAATATGAAAGTGTATCAGCAGAGAGAAAAGCAGCAGCGTTAGAGACCAAAGGGCCCTGAGATGTTAGTTGTTCTTGCAACAGAAGTGCCTTAATGTTGAATTAAAATAAGTACATTCTTCTATTATGGGGTACAGTACCTTGTTCTCCTGACTGACAACCAGCACTCTTGCTCCTGGCCAGATAAGAGCATGTGGGTGTAAGGAGACGACTGACCAGGTTCTTCTCCCATGAGGTCAGTGGCAAGCGATGTGGAACTAGTGTATTAATCAGTGTCAGTTTTAAATGCAGTAGAAACAGAAGATAAGGCATGCCAAGAATTGTTGTGTTAAGATATCTTACAGACACAACAGATACTACATGCAGGTTGTTGTGAGTTTAGTAAGATTATGTTAGAAAAAAGAGAGAGAGAGAACAGAAAGCACATTCACCTAGCTTACCATTTTTAGTGAGTTTCCTTCCTCTTGCATTTTGACTAAGGTTCTGTTGGGCCTTTTGGCTCTTCTCTAGTGTCTTACGCACTGCAGATTCATACCGTTCCTTAATTCAGAAACACCTTTGAGTTCATTTTACTTATGCAAATCACAGAGCCTGTACAGTCAACTCATCAGCATTGCTAGAAATAAAATACTCGATATCCACCATCAAAACTCACTCTCTCCTCTTTGAGCCTCTGCTTCCGCTTCTCTTCCACAGCAGCACGCCTCCTATCCTCTTTGAGCCTCTGCTCCAGGAGTTTCTTTTTGCGCTCCTGCAGTTGTTGTTCATAGTAAAGCCTAGCTCGCTGCTCCCGCTCTAACCTGCTCAGTTCCCGAGAGGCTAAGAATTAACAAAGCAGTACAAAATACAAAATTTTATGTATGTAAATATTATTAGAAATTGAGGTCAGTTTACTAGCAGTGACATGTGAATATTACCATCATGTAGGGGCCCACATACCAAGTAGCTTCTGGTTCTCTTCTCTTCTTTCTCGTGCTGCTTTCAGCCTCTCGTCAACATTTAGTCCATTACCTGCCAGGATAAGATATAATAGCAGTTTTACGTCCAATAAAACACAAAACACTAATAAAGGTAGCCTTACAAAAGTAAAACAGCATGGCCTGATCTCCTAAAAATATGACAGCAGAGTGAGTGTGCTCCCATAAACCTGCAGCAGCCCGTGGAGTAACTGTGTTGCAGATGTTGACTGAACAGGTTGCTTTCTTCACTGTTGCTGATATTGGTTTGTGATAAGAGCCATTTTCTGTCAGAGAGGAAAAATATTGAATCTTATTCTGTGAAAACTTATCTCGTCAAGGCTTTATTTGTTAATAAAATAATAAAACCGACACTCACTACCCAGATACTTGGAACTGTATTGTCTGTAAACAGACACAAGTTTCTGAGGCTAAATTGTATGAAGTGGCTCTTGGATACAAACTCAAATCAAATCAGCTTTTAAGAAGCCGTCCCAAACAGTGGTGGTTCAGGACTGTTTGGCCCCAGGGTCGGCTCCACATGAAAGAGGCTTTATGAAATGCCTACATATAAAAAGCTAGCACCTGATCAGTCCTCATGAGTTCAGCCAAATCTAACACTGCAAAAGGTTAAGATAGAGTGGTACAAGCAGGACAGAAGACTAATTGGTTTAAAAAAAAAAAGGTGTTTCTTTCGGGCTAAACCGTATACTGGTGTCGTTAGTTTATTATGTAATATTTACAAACAGATGCCTCGTTATTTAGTTCACGGTAGTCATGTGCAACGATTTCTTAAGAGGAGTCCATAATCTATATGATCAACTAATCATTGATATGGTGAAATTATGCTGTTGTTGTAATCCACAATCTCTGATTCAATACAAAGGCAGTTTTGATGAGATAATGATAGAAAAAGGCTACTAACCTTCTGTTTTTTCAGATCTGTTTCGCTTCCTTTGGCTTTCGATGGTACGTGTAGAAAGAGGTCCCTGCGATGGAGGGATGACACACTGTTTCTTCTGCACAGCCATGCTATGTACTGAACCTGGCATACCAATGCTCTCCCTCAAAACCCCCCTTCCTTTCGCTCCTCCTTCTCCTCTTTTGAATTTCTATTTCAAGATGCCTCTGGGTCCTCGGTTAAGTGAGTTGTGCGTGGAACTGCCTCCTGCATCAGCTGCTTGTCCATCTGTGCCTCAAAAATAAACAGGGAGAGGAGCAAGAATACAAAGCCTTTCGTTATATTGTGTCCAATGGATTGGAAGTTTTCAGGCAGGGTTATTTACATTAAAAATTTCCTCCAGTCTCTTTCAGGGTTATGAAGGTCTGAAGAGATTCTGAGCCTCTGTGAGTCTCATCTATAAAAAGGCTACTCCCCCTTTAAAGATCTCACCCTTGTGAGCTGCTCTGCTTTACTTTCACATAATATAGCTGTGTCACTTTAATTCCCCCACCTCACTGCCTCTTCGCTAGATGGAAGCAGGCAAAGGGATGCAGCATTTCCTGGAGGCTGTAAAAGCAAACCTCAGAGCTTGCCATCATGTATAATTACCATTGCGTCACAGCTGCAATATTCAATGACATATATTGCCTAGACATTAACTCGCTGTGATGCAGTTAGTGTTAATAACAGATGAGGTGAAAATGGCCTCTTTTTCCCTGTGATTCATCCTTGGTGAATGATATAGTCTGACCACTAGATGGAGGGCTTTCTTTAAAGAGACAGCTTCAGCTTTATCCACCCAGTTTTGACACAAATGTGATGTTTTTACTTCAGGTTGTGTTGTTATTAATTTTTCTGACTTAGCACTTGAATTTGAAGTAGTACAATATGATTTAGATAGCTGACCAGCAGTCCATGTTGTACACTTTTTTTTAAACCCTATCCTGTCACCTCCATTTTCCTTACAAAGGTTTAAAAGATAGCAGCACCATTCAATAAATTTCCACTCCACTTAGAAATCGACTAAAAAGAGAAAGTGTGTATATGTCACATGGATATTTAATTTAAGGCTACAACATGATTTAAATGCAAAGTTTGATACCAGAGTGTTGTTTTCTAATATTCTTAGAAAATTTTGTGACAAGTGGATAATTTAAGCCTGCACTGCTGCAGATTGGATTATCATTGAGATTTCAGTGGTTAAAATTATTAAATACATTTTTTAACATGGGGTCTCTTAAACACATCGCCACTTTCTCTGTAAATGTCTTAGATTTTCTTTTATTTACTTCTTTTATTTTTAGATTTTATAATTTGGTATATTAATCGCCAATCACCACCATTTAATGAAACACAATTTTAAGCAACTTCACTCCAGTAAAAGTTATTTATGACAAAGCTATTTAAAAAGTCAGCATTTAATCACAAATGTATGAAAGCTTAGTGGCAAGTAAATTGCTTATACAATGTTATGCATTTAATCTTTGATTATTGTGCAAAGTATTTATGCTGTCTGACATGTAACATTATAAAATGTAATATTACATAATAATAAATGTGTTCAATCAAATAAATGCATTCATTTTACATCACAGTCTTCAATCAATATTAGCTGCAAAGAACTGATTTTAAGAACATGATTTTTAACCTGATAACAGCTCATAATTTCTTCCTTTCCAATTAAATCGAATCAAATCACTTTTATTGTCACATCACATTACTGGTGCACTGGTACTGCATACGTGAGTGAAATTCTTGTGCGCAAGCTTCACAAGCAACAGATGTGCAAAATAGTAGAAACATAAGAAACAAAGCAAAATATAAAATATGTCCTAGTTGCCATCATAACTTAAAACAACATTAAAGATGGAAGTGGTCTGCCAAGTTAAGCTAGAGATCATTCTCCATCTATGGTTAGCTATAAAAACTACTAAGCTAGCATGACTGTTAGCTTACTTTCTTCATGTTAATGAAGCTAAATTTTCAGCTGAACCTTAAAAGTATAAAAAGTTTAGCTTTTTATAATATAATTAGTAAATATCTACTGATAAATAGTTTTAAGAGAAAAGAAAACATTTAATAAGCATCTTACATACATTAACTGTTAGCATTAGATTTAGCTAAAACAAGGTCTATACTGTCTCTGAGTGAACTTAGAAAGATCCAAACCAGAACCAGGAAAGGATTGTGCTGGTGCAGTTTGAGATGAACAGTTAATAATAATAATAATAATAATAATTATAACTAGACAAGAAAACTGTTTTTCAGTAACTTATGTCCCAAGTGTAGAAAAGTACAGAATGTAATTTACAGTCAGGTCATGGCCAATCCTGTCTGTAGGAAATAATTACTAATAACACTAACAAAGTTGGTGAAACAAAGTTGAAAGACTCCTACTAAAAGCTGCAAGGAAAACAACTTTATAGCTTCTCATAATGTATTTTTCTTTTCAAGCCCTACATACATTATGGTGAATGTGTGCCCCTCTGGCAGCTTAAACATAGAAACTTTCTTTTGTGCTCACTATAGAGATACACGTGAGACCAAATTGTAATTTATCTTGTATAACATATCTTGATTTGGATCACAAACATGGCCTTAAGGTTTTTTTAAAAAGTCAGTTAAACAGTCCTTCTAAATTCTGTCTCCTCTGCACTGTGAGCAGTGTTTTGGGTATCAGCTGACTGTTAAGAGTACATAAGGAGCAGTGAAAGGATATTTGTTCCTTGTCTTCAGTTCCCTTCCAGGTATGGTCCTCTTTTCTTTTCTTTTTTTTTAGCTGTTTAGTGAGCCAGAGCCAAAAACAGTACTGACAGCTCTTTGGCCACCAGGTGGTGTTTCCGTTCCTTTCTTTGGCCTTAAAGGGAGAAACATGGTAAGATGCAAAAGTGTACATGTACAATGTACAAGGCACTCTAGGCACTGTCAATAATGTGCTCACACAATCTGACCACACAAACACTCTCACATGATCTTTGTTTTGTTCATAATATGATTATAGGGTGTTTTATTATATATAGTACATATTTCAATCCACAGACATTACAAATAATCACTCAGACTATTTCTTTAGTTTCTGAGGTCATATAGGGTCAAACCCACCCAGGTCCTACGTGCCCCCTCAACAACACCAATGTGGCTGTGTTTCACTGGTCAAGCTTGCCAGATTTGTCATCCAAACAGTCTGAAATGTGCCCCAACGATATAGTACACCATAGTCAGCTGGTGTCCCCACAGAGTCACTGGAGCATGAATAAGATGTTGATAACCAATCTACAACCAACAGCCAAAAGAGGTCTTTGGACACTGGACCTACATGGGATAAGGTTGCATGATTGGTATCAATTCATTCTGTGACTCATCTGTGACTCATCCTAGACGACATTGTCAAAGGTGTCACTTTCTCATGCATATTCATAAGTGTTACCTAAATATTCATCCATAATATAGATAATGCTCTCTTTTATTGCAGAGGTATTAGACAATTGTAAAAGACAAATGGGTAGAAGTTTACTTCAATTTAATTTTATTCATATAGTGCCAATTCACAACAGTTGCCTCAATGTACTTTATATTGCTAGGTCAAGACCCTACAATATTAGTGTGAAATGCCCAACTATCATATGGTACCCTACGAGGAAGCAATTGTGACAGTGGCAAGGAAGAACTCTCTTACGACAGGAAGAGACATTCAGCAGAACCTGGATTAGCCCTTTGCTAACAAGCTAGAAAGTGAGAGGAAGGAGAAGAGAAAAAAAGAACAGCACAGAGAGACTAGAACAAAACAAAAACTATGGGAAATGATTCATTTCTGTTCATTTTTGTTCTTTTTATAACCAGAAACAACAGCGATGACGGACTGCTCTGGTCCCTAACGTCGACTTCTGTGTTTAAAGTTGAATTTGATGACAACATCCATCAGAGAATGAGGTTAGTATATGAGACAACAAGGGCAACCGGTAACTTTGCACTATTGGTGACATGGTTACCAGCTCTCCTGGAGGAACTAGGACATCTCCTCAACCCCTCTTAGCTGGTATTGAATCATGTAATTAACAGCAGAATCCCTCAACAGACACCGGTGACACCACAGGCAGGTGTCACTGAGCCGATCACACACTTCCCACTGCGC
>VURO01022062.1:34218-51776 GCA_015108175.1 Pelvicachromis taeniatus
TGGTATGTTATTGGTCATCAAAATCATTATGTCTGAAATGTGTTTTTTATAGATCTAAAATGAACAAACAAAAAAGTATAATATCTCTAAATCTAACTGAATCAACAAGTACATATACTGGTATATACTTCTTGAGTCAATTATGAGAATTTTCTTCTCTGCAGTGAAACAAATCTTCCAGCTGAGGGTCCACATGTACCAGGCTCGCAGCCTGTTCGCCGCTGACAGCACAGGTCTGTCCGATCCATTTGCAAGAGTTTTCTTCTCATCTCAAAGTCAAGTCACTGAGGTTTGCAAGCTCAAAAGTTGTTGTTTTTTTTAATGAGATTACCCGTTAGAATGAAATTTTAGTTACTTGAGAACCTATAACCTGTACTCAATCACCTTAAACATTTTGTCTTCTTGCAGGTGCTGGCTGAGACCCTCTGCCCCACATGGGACCAGTTGCTGGTTTTTGAGAATGTGGAGTTGTTTGGGGAGGCCAGTGAACTGAGAGATGACCCTCCTATTATTGTCATTGAGCTCTATGATCAAGACACAGTGGTAAGGGTTATTTTGATCTAGAGGGGCTTCTCTGTTTTATAATAATGTGGGCAACACCTCAACAGCAGTCTTACCGTGATCCTTCATCTTTATGTGTTGGAATTTATGACTCACTGAGTCACAAGAGACTAAAAGTAACATGTGGTATACGTGCAATAGTTTTATTTTTATGATTACTTTTTTTTTGCATAAATGGTTGGGTTGATTTCATTGAGTTTGTCTTTGTCTCCATAGCAACCTGACATGAATTATATCTAAAGGAATGTGTTTGCTGACTGACTATTTTATATTATCTCCTGACAAAAACACCATTGTTTTGGATGACCCTTTTGGATAAGTAGAGTGTGGATTGGCTTGATGTACTGTAGCAGCACTGTCATGTGTGCAGAGTAGATTCTTTTGAAAGGCATGCAAGAGGAATAAGAATCTGATGGACCCTCATGATTAACTTAACCCTGTTGCATTCCTTTGAGTAAAACTTGTGCTTTTGTATGTGGCCAACAGGATTTTTGACTTTTTATAACCACTAACTGCAAGAAAGATTAAGTTGCTTTTGTCTTTTCTTCTTTTTTTTTTGAAACATTGATTAGATATTCACTCATTTTGTGCATAAATGCATATCTGTTTTGCAGTTCACTGGTTATTTTAGGGATCTTTCATTGTTTACTTTGTCTTTTATCTTCAGTCCTTTTTATCTAGTGTGAAACATGTGCACTTTGAGCCATGTTTCTTCCTGCTAATAGGACTAATTACTTCATAATTAGCACTCTAATTTCTGTTTTAAATGCACTCATTGTAATATAAACACTAATACGGTAGGCCAAGATTAGCATTTTTTAAAATAATCAGATCAGATGTAATTTTTCACTACGTCTGGTCCTTTGCTTTCAGGGTAAAGCTGACTTCATGGGCAGAACCTTTGCTAAACCTGTTGTAAAAATGGCTGACGAGCACTACGGTCCCCCACGTTTTCCTCCCCAACTGGAGTACTATCAGATCTACCGTGGAAACTGCACCGCTGGAGAAATGCTGGCAGCCTTTGAGCTGCTGCAGGTTAGCTTTCACCATCAACCCATAAGCTTATGCTTCAATCACTGAATTTTTTTCATAGTTCTTCATATCGTCGTTTAGATTGGCCCAAATGGAAAAGCTGACCTGCCTCCCATAGATGGTCCTACAGATATGGACCGTGGCCCGATCCTCCCAGTACCACTAGGGATCAGACCAGTGCTCAGCAAGTACAGGATTGAAGTAAAGGCTTCAGAATAGCTTTGACATCAACTGACATACATTTACTGAAAGAAAATAATGTCAGCTTGCCTTTCTTTTCTTTAGGTTTTGTTCTGGGGCTTGAGGGACCTGAAGAGGGTGAATCTGGCCCAGGTGGACCGACCTCGCGTGGACATTGAGTGTGCTGGAAAGGGAGTTCAGTCCGCTCTCATCTCTAACTACAGGAAAAATCCCAACTTTGGCACTCTTGTCAAGTGGTTCGAAGTGGTACTGTACTGGCACTATTGATATATTTTTCCATCAATAGATTTACGTTCAAACATATAACTGCGGTACAAAAACTCACTCTGGATTTTGTTTGTCAGGACTTGCCTGAGAATGAGTTGCTTCACCCGCCGCTGAACATCAGAGTAGTGGACTGTAGAGCTTTTGGCCGCTACACTTTGGTTGGCTCTCATGCTGTCACCACCCTGCGGAAGTTCATCTACAGGGGAGCTGACAAGCAGGCCAACAACTGGTCCACCACAGGTATCGAATAACTGAAAAGCAGAATATATGTTTGCACCATACAGTATTGTATTACAGTTTGTGATGATGATGATGATAATGATGATCTTTTTTTTTTTTATCTTTCAGAGGAAATTATTGTTGTCAGTATGGATTCTGAGCCTTCTGTTAAGAAAGTGGAAACTGTGGTCAAACTTGACTGTGTAAGTGTAACTTTTTAACATTTGGAAATTACAAAGATAAAAAATACAAAGTAAATACAATCTGGTGTTCCTTAGGGCTCTGATGCTGTGGTCAAAGTTGAGGTAAGTAGAGATATGTGCTTGCTTGATTTATAAATCAAACTGCGGTATTTCATGGTGAATCAAAATGTCTCAAAGCCTCAATCAAAAGATCTGTGTTACTTATATAAAAAGGATGATGACAAGGATGGAAAAGGGAAAAAGAAGAAAAGGAAGAAGGGTGATGAGATGGAGGAGGAGGAACTTGATGAGAGCATGCTGGACTGGTGGTCCAAATATTTTGCTTCCATTGAAACTTTGACAGAGGTAACAAGCCTTCTTTTAAAAAATTATATAATATTAATAATGTTACGTAAGTATGATGATACAGTACTACACAAAAATTTTGAGTTGCGTCTCATTTCTTTATGTTTTACTCACAGATTTGCTTTTTTTGAGCTATTGCTCAAGAAGTGTTCTTAAGCAATAGTTTTCCTGGGTTTCTGTGGAACTTTCAGGGTTTTTCTTTGGTTATTGGCTGCTATTTGAGAAACTGCTTTATTTTATTATCAATGACCTATGGCCTATCTAAACATAGAAAGACCTAGGGTGGATCAAGGGATGAACAAGTGTTTTGAACCAAAAAGGGGATCCCCAAAGAGTTATTAGCCAGAAACTTTGCATATATCGCCATCATGTGCAATGTGTGGACACATGGACAAAATCAAAAGCAGCAGGCCTAAAAACTATCTACAACAGATGAACAACATCTGAATGTCATATCATTAAGAAGAAGGGAAAAAGCCATCAAGAAATCACACAGAATCTGAGAGGTGCATCTCCTTAGGTTGATCTATCTCCTGCTCATTCAAGCCTCATCAGAAATGCTCTCAGTGGAAGGATGGCTGTCAAGAAGGCATTCTTAAGGAAGGGAAACAGGGAGAAAAGGCTGTGGTTTGCCAAATAACACAAGAACTGAGCTGAAAATCATTGGTAATGGGTCTAATGGGGTGATGAATCCAAATTTGAAACTTTTGGTTCAAATCATCGTCAGTATGGATCAAGGAGATCTGGAGATGGACTGGCCTTCCCAGAGCCTGGACCTCAACATTACTGATGCATTGTGGGATCGTCTTCACACAGAATGGAACAAAAGGCAGTCGACATCCAACGAAGAGCTTTGAATGTCCTTCAAAAAGCCAGGAGAACTATACCTGAAAACTATTTAAAGAAATAACAAGAAATCGTGCCTAAGAGAGCTTTGGCTGTGTTGAAGAATAAAGGGGATCATACCAAATATTAATTTTCAAGCTCATTCCATCTTTACAAACAGTTCTTTTTTTTTAAATACAGCATTTCTAGAATTGTTTTCATGTTTCAGTAAATCATTGCAACTATTTTTAATTTTCCTTTCAAAATAAAGGGCAACTCAAGAATTTTGCACAGTGCTGTAGATTTAATTTTTCTTCCAGACTTCATTTAGACTTACTGGATCTTAATCTTGATATTATAGGTGAAATAGGAGGTCTTGTTTTGCTCTAGATACGTACAGTTAAGAAATAGAACTTTACTCTTTCAGTCACTCAAAGCTCAAGAGGCAGCTCTCTCAGACTCAGAGGACAAAGATGACATGGACATTGCAGATGGTGGAGGTAAAAAAAGACGAAACCTTAAATTTCATCCGTTTTTTTCTTGTTATCAGTTTTAAAATTGACTAATTATGCCGCCGTATGTTTTTGTGTGTTGAGTGTTGAATATTGTTTTGATGTGATGTTCATAGTTTGACATGTGTGCCTAAGTTTAAAATTCATCCTTTATTAGCTCACTAACTCTGTTGTTTTGTTCTACAGTGCAGTAGTGAACCTCATAGCCTTCATAGCCCAAGAATGCCTCCATGTAGATGCTGACATGAATCCAAATTTCCATTCGTAGGACAATTGCTTGTTTTCTTCTCTCATACATGCATATTTGTCATATGCTAGCCATGAAAGTTGTCAACAAACAAGATAGTGACTAAAAACACAAAGATGATGGAGCATGGCACACAATAAAGAATCAGCTGTTACCTACAGCTTACATGGACGATCCCATCACAATACCAAGCATTCTCACTGAACTCTATACTTAAGGAGTTCAATGGCATGCTTGCTTTGTACCGTAATGGCAACTTTCATGTGGAATTCATGTCTCGAGCGCTCTGCTCCTTCTCCCCGTCCCCGTGTCCTCACCACTAACCTGTACTCAGATATCAAACCTGATGACTCTCCTGTGAAAGGCACAAAGAAGGGAAAAGGAAAGAAGGAAAAGAAGAAACTAGCAGTCGATCCTTATGAGAAGAAAAAGCCAAAGCTGGATGAGCTGAAGGTATACAGTTGTGACAGCGACATACAGACACGATCTCAGAAAATAAGTAATTCCAAACCTAATTTATGTGTGTATATACACTTATCTGTGTTCAGGTGTATCCTAAGGAACTGGAGAGTGAGTTTGATAACTTTGAGGACTGGCTGCACAGTTTTAACCTGTACAGGGGGAAGGCTGGTGATGATGATGATCAGAATGTGACAGATGAAGATAGGATTGTTGGAAAATTCAAAGTAAGAAATTGTCTCTTCTTTTTCATTGATAACAAAAGTCAAAGCTCTTTAAATAATTCTTGGGTAACATATTTTCTTCTGAATACCCTTTCAGGGTTCGATGTGCATGTACAAGGTGTCGGATGATATGCCAAGAGACATAAACTTTGATTCCAACATGGGAATGTTTCATAACATTCCTAGCAATGATCCCATTAATGTCCTTGTTCGGATCTATGTCATCAGGGTAAGCTATGTGCTCTGCTGTAAATATTTATTTCAATATCCTGGGAAGAGGTCCTTTAACTCCTTTGACTGCTCATAGTCAGGTTCATACCAAGGGTGCAAGCTTGTGGTTCTGAGGTCCACGTACATTAGCTTTAGCAACTTTGCCTTTGATAGTTTCTTTAAAATGCCCACCCACATTTGGACACGTGTCAGGCTGTCTGGCTGGCCACCGGTCGTAGCCAAGAATGCTAGAAATTGGCCTGTTCTGGTGCATTCTCTCTTTACTGTTACTTATTATTTATCATACTCAAATGTATCCAATTTTTTCAAAGGCAACTGATCTGCATCCAGCAGACATAAATGGTAAAGCCGACCCCTACATTGCAATAAAACTTGGAAAAACAGAGATAAAAGACAAAGAGAACTACATCTCAAAACAGCTGAACCCGCTGTTTGGCAAGTAAGTAATTTTAGAGCATCGTGCTCTTATATATACGATCTTACAAGTTTTTATTTTTTGTGAATAAATTAAATTTTAACTAAAACACATAAATCATACATCTGTCTCTTATCAGATCTTTTGATGTGGAGGCCACATTCCCAATGGATTCCACATTAACTGTGTCAATTTATGACTGGGACTTGGTGGGAACTGATGATCTCATCGGAGAAACCAAAATTGACCTTGAGAACCGTTTCTACAGCAAACACAGAGCCACATGTGGTATCACACGCGCCTACGCCATGTAAGAATCACACAATTTGTTTGACTCAAGTAGAACTAGCCAATATGAAAGCGAAAAAAACCAAAAAAAAACCTGTACTTTAATTTGTTCATACAAATTCAGTCAAATGAAAGTGTTCAGCTAGCTAACATTATAGCTCACAGCCACCGTTAATAGTTACCCTGTTGCTAGTCTGTCTGCAGAGAAAAATCTAGTTCCTACTGTACATAAAACTGCTTATGATAAAGTTTAGAGATTGTTTTGAATAAAGAGATTATGATCTCTCGAGTTTTTCCAATTATTTCTTTGCACTTGAAGCCCAACAGGGTAACAAGGCAATTAAATGCAAGAGATGGCAGACATCTCTATTAATATAGATCTCCATAACTGGGCAACTTACACCAAATCAGTTTAAATCAGGGGTGTCAAAAGGTCCAGGACCCAGAATTGGCCTGGCAAAGGCTCCTAATCTGGACGCGTGGATGGGTTTGTAAAATGTGAAGGAAACATACATTTTGGACTATTATCTTTACTTTTTTTCCCCTTTACTTTGCTTTTTCTACTGATAAAGACATCCACATGGCCAGTCGTGCTTCACCAAAGTAATTAAGTCACAGTTAAACAATGAATTAACATAAAAGTGGGTTGTGAGTTATGTGTGTAGGTCAAGGTTTTTTACAGTTTTAAAATGGCACCATTTACTTTCATTTGATTATAGTTTTAAAAATTTTGTTTTTTTCATATAAGGGCCATATAACTATATTCACACTTTTTTGTAGCCATGGTTACAATGTGTGGCGTGACCCAATGAAACCCACCCACATCCTGGCTAAGCTGTGTAAGGATGGCAAACTGGATGGGCCTCACTACGGGCCTGGAGGAAGAGTGAAGGTGGAGAACCGTGTCTTCATGGCACCAACAGAGATAGAGGATGAAAATGGTATTCATTAACCTTTTTTTCTCCCACTTCATTTTTCAATAACTTACCAAAGAAAGGCAATATTGCTGTAGGAGACATACTGCCTTCAGTACTGGTTGTGTGCTAGTTTGTATGGTTGGTAATGCACAATTTCATGCTGGCACTACTGACAAACTGGCTCTGGAACAGTCTGATGAATGCCAAAAAGTTTATTCTGATCATCTGGATCAACTTTTTGGCATTTATTTACTTGGACAATTGAGCTTTCATCAAGTCTGATAAATACTTAAAGAGTTTAAAGGGATAGTATTTGCTTTACAAAATACACAATTTTTTGTGATGATGTTTGTCAGGCCTGAAGAAGCAGACAGATGAACACCTTGCCCTTACTGTGCTGAACCACTGGAAAGAAATTCCACGAGTTGGCTGCAGGCTCATCCCAGAACACGTGGAGACCAGACCACTGCTCCACCCTGATAAACCAGGAATTGAGCAAGTGTGTAAATGTAGTAATGTAATAAATTTAGATGAAAAAGGCTTGTATGTTGGAATTAGCCTCTACAGATTATTTGCATATTGAAAAACAAAGAAATTTCTCTCGTCCTTTACTTGTTTAGGGAAGAATTGAGATGTGGGTGGATATGTTCCCTAAAGATATGACAGCACCAGGTCCTGCACTTGACATTTCACCAAGGAAACCAAAGAAGTAAGGTTTCAACAGTCGTCTTGCAGCTTTAACACGCACAGTATAAAGTTCAAAACCATCAGAACTTATCTGAATAAATGATGCAGTTTAATCTGAGATTTTTACCAGTCATTATTGATCATTGATTACTTATTTTGCATTTATACAGGTTTGAACTGAGGGTCATAATTTGGAACACAGATGAAGTCGTTCTGGAGGATGATGACATCTTCACTGGCGAGAAATCAAGTGATATATTTGTGCGAGGGTAATAATGTATTTTTCTTTTTGTTTATGAGCAGAAATCAGCCAAATCAGATTCCCAATACAGAAACATTTACAACCCCCCTTTTCTCACAGTTGGTTAAAAGGGCAGCAGGAGGACAAACAGGACACTGATGTCCACTATCACTCCATCACTGGGGAGGGGAATTTCAACTGGCGCTTCATCTACCCGTTTGATTACCTCATGGCAGAGGAGAAGATCGTCATCTCGAAAAAAGAGTCCATGTTTGCGTGGGATGAGACTGAGTACAAGATCCCGGCTCGTCTTAACCTGCAAGTGTGGGATGCCGACCATTTCTCAGCAGATGATTTCCTGGGTATTGTCAAAAATCATTAAGCTAAAAAACATCACTACTCATAAGAGCTTGTTTGTGAAGCACCACTAACACAGCAGGCATCATTGTAAATTTACGTGTAATGACAGTTAGATAGTTTAACCTTCCTACGTATTCAACATTTACTCTAAAAAGAAATGTCTTCATAGGTGCAATTGAGCTGGACTTGAACCGTTTCCCACGTGGCGCCAAGACTGCCAAGCAGTGTACCATTGAAATGGTGACAAATGAAGGAGAGATGCCCACAGTCTCCATCTTCAAACAGAAAAGGATCAAAGGCTGGTGGCCCTTTGTGGCCAGGAATGAAGATGATGAGTTTGAGCTTACGGTCAGTCACACCAAAGCCCCACCTGAAATCTTGGTTCTCACTTTTGTAATGCTAACGTAAGCAGTAAAGCACACTTATAATGCCATTGCTAACCTAACTGCACTTCTTTTTCATAACATATCTCCAGGATTAAACGTGTAGTTAAACTTTTGCATACTGACAGAGTTCACTGGTCTCACCCACATTATAAAATGAGTTTGACATCCTTGCTTTAGGTAATAGCGTGAATCCACATCACTCATACTGTTTTGTTGTCTTTACAGGGAAAAGTGGAAGCAGAGCTGCACCTTCTGACAGCAGAGGAAGCAGAGAAAAGCCCAGTTGGTGAAGGACGAAATGAACCAGAGCCACTGGAGAAACCCAAGTATGAAGGATGTTTTCCTATCACCCCTCACAGTTTTCTTTTGATCTAATTTTTCAGCGGCTTGGTCCAGTGTATTCTTTTGGCTTCTACATAAACCCCTCCTATAAACAGAAACAGTCACATACTAATGTTGTGTCCATGTACACATACCTGTACCTGCACAGACACATGCAAGTTTAA
Organism: Pelvicachromis taeniatus; assembly: GCA_015108175.1. Lineage (NCBI taxonomy): Eukaryota > Metazoa > Chordata > Actinopteri > Cichliformes > Cichlidae > Pelvicachromis > Pelvicachromis taeniatus. Next base: position 43,345 of record VURO01022062.1, read on the forward strand.
TGGTTGACAGTCCGAACAAACATCATTCAACAGCATTAAAGAGGGAAAAAAATAGATATAGTGGTAAATTACTAACTGAGTGTCAAATAAATTCTTATTAAAAAAGCACCTGTTAAACAGTTATTAAAAAAACATATTAATAGCAATATTAAATTTGCATAAAAAGCAATAAGCAATTTCATGAACTAAGGAAAGACAGTTGAAGGAATTTGCTTCAGTCAAGCGCTGGACTTAGACCTAAGATCTTCTTTCTTTACATGGTAAGTTGCTGTTTCTTATGCTTATTTCTAACTAGAATTATTTTTCCCCATCCTGCTTTCTGCTTTATTGTTGTTTCAGTGAGTTCACTTACTTTCGAAGCATTAACTCAGTTTTAATGTAGAAAAAGAATAACAGTAAAATGCTCCAAAGTCCTTCAGATCTGTAATACTGAACATGCACATTTCTGTCCTTCCAGCCATCCTGACACCAGCCTTCTGTGGTTCCTCACTCCCTATAAGGCCATTAAACAATTGGTCTGCACCCAGTACAAGTGGCTGGTTATCAGGATTGTCACTGCTCTCCTGCTGCTGGCTGTGCTCATTCTTTTCCTCTACAGCATGCCCGGTTACATGGTCAAAATAATGCTGGGAGCTTAAGATGCTCTGCACATGGTTCCAGCAGAGTTATCGTAGAAATTCTGACTCACTCTCTCCTCCAAACTTCCTGTGCACGTTTTCTATTCAGCCAGCACTTTTAAAACTGAATAAAAGCAACGAAGCAATACATTTAAACCAATAAAACAACATGCACTAGGAATGGATTCAGAAAACCATATTCTTACATTGCCAAATTAACTTCCACACACCCATGCTACAGTACTGTTTGGCCTGTTCGTGTTGTTCATAAATCAATATAGTAAATGATAATTTAAATTTTTTTAGCCTAGGTTGCCAGGTGGTTGCTAAGCATGTAAAATTCATTTTTTATGGATTTAAATGAGATGTTATTGTCATGAAAAAAGGATGAATTGCTGTCGCAGGCTTAAAACAGGTCATTTTAGCTCATTGCTAGGTTACCAGGCAATATCATGGGTCATGTGAAAATATCTGATGTAGATAACAATCTGCAGGGGCCTGTACCAGGCATGTGCAGAAAGGGGGGGCTCGTTCCTGATGCGTGCCCCAAGTGCCCTTTTCTTGAGGCAATATTTTTTTTTTATGTGTGTGTGCATGTTCTATGTGCCCCTTTTAATCTTTGAGCACCCGCTCCTTTAAACATCTCTGCACAGCCATGGCCGGTACGTATGTGACAAATCTGGTTGCTCAGCTCCTGATGATCTTGAAGGAGACAGATTTCTTTCATTATAGAGTTATATTCCTAGACTTTATAATTGAAAAGAAAAAAAAGAAGTATATTCACTGGAAGAAGGATAATCAAGAGCACCGCCTCAACAGAAACCTAGTTTATCTCTTCAGAGATATAAGAACTTAAACCTTGTGATAGACTGTCAGCCTGTTCAGTGCGTAGCAGCTGGGATTGGTTTTAGCAACGCTCACAACTTTGAACTGGACAAGCAAAAGAAAGTACCAAACATATGCTGTACCTGAAAAAAACAAATCAGAGAGGTCAGCAGTCATTTCTGCATGGTAACAAGTTGGAAGCAGCAAAGCAGAAGCTCTCATTCCTGAGATTAAACCCAGACCTAATATCTTCAACAGTTGCTTAAGTATATTTTGCTAATGGTAAAAGTGGAAAGAAAAAGTATGCTACATGCTATGGCTCAGGAGGTAGAGCAAGAAAGTGACTAACTGGAAGGTTGGTAGTTTGTTCCCTGGCTGAGTCTGTATGCCAATATATACTTGTGATACTGAAGGCCAAGTTACTCCTGATGCGTTCATTGGAGTGTGAATTGCAGATGGCTCCTGTTAAATAGAGTTTGTTCACAAATGCCTGAAGGCTCCAGACAAGCAAATTGCCATAATAATGCTTTTATAGAGTTGCTCACATTTGCTGATGATCAATTAACCAAGTGCATTTTGACTAGCATCACTTGTTTATGGTGTTAAACCAGTAACCAGTAACCTTTGCTTGTTACTTTATGTGGGTATTTCCTCCATGCAATGCCTTTGGCTTATTTAACGTTTTTTTTACATCTCTGTACTCCACCAGCCGTCCAGATGTTGCCCTCCTCTGGTTCCTCATCCCCTTCAAAGCTGCGAAACACCTGATTTGTGACCAGTACAGGTGGCTGACCATCAAGATTGTCACTGCTCTTCTCCTCTTGGCCATCTTTGCTCTTTTCATATACAACATGCCTGGATACATGGTGAAGAAGATGCTCGGAGCTTAAGAGAAACAGCTGAGGTTTTTACCTTTTCAAAGACTGCGTGTTCAGTGATAAGTTGTATTCTGTTGTGAATGTTTTTCAGCTTTACAATATCATAAATTAACCACCGCATTGTTAAACAGGCGCTATCACAGTAACACTACTAATAATACTTATTACTTGAGTGTGTCTGGTATTGTTTATTAATGTGTACAAATCATATTAGAGGGGGTCTTTTTTGTTGTTGCAGTTTTTCTTGTTTCTTGAAATTGTGTTTTCTGTATGTTCTGTGCTTGTTTTTAAAATAACTGAATATTAGTCACCTTCATATATTGTACTGGTTTAAAAGTGAGTATATTGTGTTTGAATTCAGTTTTTTGCTTTGCATCTGTGTATGATATTTTAAATTTGTGAATAAACTGAGATCTGGACAATCCATTTATCAGGGGGTTCTGTCATCTCTGAACGCCTTCTTTGTATGTTGTCTAATTTATGTTTTTAATCTGATAGAAGAAAATTGGTGACAACCTCTAGAAGTCTGGAAAGATTATTGGTTTGTCAGTTATTATTTGATGTTATTTGTCTAACGCAGTGTTTATAACTCTGTGCTCCACCAGCCGTCCAGATGTTGCCCTCCTCTGGTTCCTCATCCCTCTCAAAGCTGTGAAACGCCTGGTTTGTGACCAGTACAGGTGGCTGACCATAAAGATTGTCACTGCTCTCCTGCTGCTCGCCATCATGGCTCTTTTCCTGTACAACATGCCAGGATACATGGTAAAGAAGATGCTGGGAGTTTAAAATAAACAGCTGAATTTCACTGTTTTTAAACTGTAAACAAAAGATTTCACTGGTGTTTTTGAAGGGGGGGGGGGCTGTCTCCCCCAGTCAGTCTTGTTCCCATGTCGGTTTCTCATCTTAACCCATACTGCAGTGTGGTGGTGCAAAATGTTATTGTTTCACAGTGATGGCTACTTTTATTTTGCTGAAATGATTATCGTTAGTTTTAGTGTTGTGATTGTTGGTGCCCCGAGGTAAGACTGTCACATTTGTTCTGATTTATTGTAATATGAACAGTTTGTTAAAGTGTGCAGTAATTTGTGTAATTACCAATTAACAATAAACATTTTTATCATCATCTGTCAGCACTTCTTTCCCTGGAGGATTAAGTCACCCTTTTTAAAAAAAGCCTTGAAGTTTCAGCATTTTCTTTCACTGCATATACTGATCTGCATGGGAGCAATCCTTTCCAGTCTATAAAATATTCTTTCAATAGCAATTATTGTCAATTCTTCATTGTAAAACACTTACAGTGCAGTACAGTACAGTACACTTACACTACAGTTTAAAACCTCCCCACAATAATGTTGGCAAGGCATGCAATTGTCCAGTGGACTCTAAAATTATCAGTTGAGAGAGGAGACAGGATTCTGTTTTATAAAGCTTCTGGCCTGTTTGCGTCCATCCTGTAATGTGTTTAAATGCTCATATTTATTAATGGTTTCAATTCTTTTTGCCTTCTATTTCTATTCTTTCACCATATTTAGGGCAAATTTTTAGATCTTGGTCTTTATTTTCATATTTCTTTCAGCATAAGAATAAGAATCACCTCTTTGCTCACACTGCTCACAGACAATGCCAACAATAACAAAATCACACAGACAATAAAAAATATGAAGCATATTTATATTTATTTGTATATAATCTAATTACACTACTCTGGCCATTTCGGTCCTCCATAACTGATGAACAGCAGTGCTCATTCAGAACTTCAGAGGTGTCTGGGATCTTATGGTTGGAGAATCACTTTTCAGGTGTTTACAATCAATTTGACATGAAAAAAAAAAATACAGAAACCTACCTGAACACGTGGCTGTAAATACACGCACATTTTTTAACTAAATCAATAGAGACAGAGAAGAGATTTTTAAGACGTGGTCATGAATCAATCGTTTATGAGTCTATGCTGCCATCTGTTGGTTTCTTATGGAATTAACAGTAACAGTACTATACATGTACGCATTAACTTAATTCGCTAAACATTTGCCACAGAGCTCGCTAAGACGTCTTCGGTTACTTAAAATGAAAGTATGAATCTATAAATCAACAAATTTCCAATAAGAAAAATAAAGACTTTGGAGGATGCGGGCATCGATCCCGCTACCTCTCGCATGCTAAGCGAGCGCTCTACCATTTGAGCTAATCCCCCTGGCAGTACCAAGGCTTACGTCAACTCCTATTATATCACCTTTTATCTCTCAACAGCGGACAACCTTCATAGTCTGAAAATCTTGTCTATGGAGCTTATTTACACAACAACAACAATCTTTTAGTCTTGCCTTTATATTTATGTCTGAATTACGTACGTTTTTACCGCATCAAGGATATGTTAAAAGCAACGTTTCCATGTTTCCAGACATTGTCTAAACATTATGGAAAATGAGGTAGAAGCCAATCGCACCTATTACTCTAATAAGGCTAAAACAAACAATCGCAAGGTTTTGGGCACTCCCGTCTGTGTACGCCGCTTTTTCAGGTGTTGTGCCCAATAAGTGATTGTCTGCCAGAAGCTGCAGCGCCCGGATTACCTGCGTTGACAGCTACTTCCAGCTACTTGGCTGCTCGGCAATCTGCGACCACCCTCGATTATGCAAATCGAACTGTGCCAATCCGCGCGCTCCATTGGCTGCTCGGCAATCTGCGACCACCCTCGATTATGCAAATCGAACTGTGCCAGTCCGCGCGTTCCATTGGCTGCTGGGGGATCCCTCGAGACTCCCAGAAGTAACGATTGGTGGATTGGATGCAGTCGTGAGTATATAAACCTGAGAAGCCTGCCTTAAGACAGGCAGAGGGCTGGCGCGCGCAGTAGCAAGCTGCTAGTGAGTGCGGCGTAGCGACGTACTCAGTAGCAGGCAGACTGCTGTGCTCACACAGGCAGAAAGCCACCTCGAGCGCGCCCTCTCTGTCAGAGATTTCTGGGTCAAAGGTACTACCTGGCCACTGTTGGAGGCCGGTGGCTAGTTGCTTGATGGGTTTTCAAACGTCATGATGATAAACCTAAGTAAATTGATTGCAATTTGGAGAAATACTTATGGAACTAATCAGGTAATAACTGGAGGCAATTTTAACCTTGCACTGAACTCAAGGCTTGAAAGACAACCACAGAGAGGGAACACAACCAGCCAAAACCAGAACACGATAGTATTATTTGTGACTTTTGTACGGCAATTAATATGATGGATTATTGGAGGATGACCAACCCAAATACAAAGAAATACACTTGGTTTAGTCCAACAAATAAATACATATGTTCAAGAGTAGATTATTGGCTTATCTCCCAAATAATGACAACCTATGTTACTAAAAGTGAAACTCAAGCAATCCTTTTTGGATTGTATAAATAATGAAGAATTATCTCCAACAATGAAAACAGGGTTACTAACTTGCCCAAGCCCAACTTGCCCAAGCCAAACAAAGACTTACTAGTGCTAGACAACTGGAGACCGATAACTCTTTTATGCAACAATTACAAATTACCAGCTTTGACATATGCAAATATAATTAAGAGCGTCTTAACAAAACTAATTGACGAATGTCAGTCAAATTCATAATAATGTAAGATTAATATTAGATATGATAGACTACAAATCCTTTATAAATTCAGAAAGTTTAATATTATTTATTGACTTTTTTTTAAAGCATTTGATTCAATAAACCATGGTTTTGTATTTAGATCTTTAGAACAGTTTGGATTTGGAAACAAATTTTTAAGATATTTTCAGGCGAGAATGTAGCTGTGTAAACTTCAAATATCTGCTCGGTTTATCAAGCCATCACGTTTTCGCAAAACTGCTCCGACGTTTTCGGAGACGTCCATTACCCACCAGCTCCATATCTGAGTGGGTCGTCAAGGCTCACTAGAGCCAGCGAAAACAGCAGACTCACGGCACATCATTTTTAGCCCCCTGCGGTCAGCGATTGAACTGGTGGATAACAGATGTCTCCGAAAATGTTGGCGCACTTTTGTAAATACGTGATGTCCTGAGTAAATCAATTTGGCGGAGATTAAAGTTTTCACACAGCTGAATAAACGTCAAACAGAAAACTGATTAAACAGAAGTGTGAGATGGTGAAGAAGTTACTCCAGTGTCCTGTTATATTTTAGAGAGCAAGGAACAGATGGCTGAGTTTATTCAACTCCACCGAGACAGCTGGTGATCTGAAGGCTAGACCGTCCCATTTCTCATACCTCGCACTTCCGCCCAACGCGGTTGTGGCTGCCGTCAGCAGCAGTTATGCAATTGAAGCTAATTTCATGCTTTAAGTTGCAATAAACATGTTACAATACTTTATTGTTAATAAATTTATTGATAATAAATCAGATTATAATGTATACATTGTAGGGGTAAAACACATTTAAAGATGTTTCCAGGGTGGAACCAATGTTTAGTCTGTTGTTTTAGGGGTGACAATATTTTCAGTTACACGCCACACTCGGTAGAGGGCAGCATGCCTTCTTTTCGCAGTCAGTAGTAGAGTTTTCCAGCTGTGTGTAAAGAGTGTGCAATGCAAGATGTTTTCATAAACCCCTTCAAGTTAATGCGGCCAGTGAGGTATGCAATTTGTATCTTATGTGTTGTAGAAAAATAAGATGTTATTTGTGACAGAGCTTGTGAGTTTATGTTAGTCACATGTAATATGTCAACGTTTTGTAAATATCAAATTGTGTACAATGTTTGAATAATATAATTTACTGTTTATTCTCTATGAGAACAACTTATTGTGAACGTTGATTATGTTATGTTGGTTTGTACAGTTCTCACGGCATTGTTGGTGAAACGTTGGTGGTATCGTTGGTGGCACCTGTGTCCAATAAACGCCAGTAAAATCAAGAACGCCTTGTGTTCGTTTCAGCGGTCTACGTGGGACCCGTCCCACTTAGGCTGCGGCCGAGGTTTTGGGATAACCCACAGAGAACACCTGAAAAGTGGGGCAGGAAGGAACAGAGTGGACAAAACACAGAACACAAAGGAAGCACATAATCAAAACCTAAAGACTAGAAATCATGATATACTAAGGAGCTAGAAATACTGAAAATCGAAACCAAGAGACTAGCAGTGAAAAATTACAATGAAATCAAAGATTATTTTCTCCAATTTTTATTTTTTTTTCCAAATTAGTTTGTCATTGGCCTTAGTGCCCCAGAAATCATATTTATATACAACTAAATATGACTCGCAAATATGTTTTAAATGGATGATTCCTCACTTGATGACGAATCAACCATTTACATATTTGCTGAGTCCTAAATTTGATGCCACTGAACTTATCAGCGATTGGTTTAAAAAAAAAAAAAAAGCCCCCAAATTCCCTATGAGCAAGCACTTGGCAACAGTGGGGAGGAAAAACGACCTTTTAATACCTCCGACAGAACCGGGCTCAAGAAGGGGTGGCCATCTGTCTTGACCGAGTGGGGTTGAAATGTTCACTGGCAATTTAGTTGTATATAAATATGATTTTCAGAACATGATGTTGAGACCAATTACCTGAAATGGCGATGCAGCCAGTTCCACATTTTCTGCATTTTGGTCTTCCTTGATTCTGTCTCTGGAAGGTTCTTCACTTCTCCAGTATCACTTTCTTCTGGATGCTCCTGCAGAGATATTGCAGTCTGTGGCAGGCTGTCCTCATTTCTATTCTTCTCCTCTCCTCCATTGTTATATTCTTTCAGAGGTGCCGATTTTTGCCTTACAGTTGCAATGGTGGAATCTTGTTGTTTTGGCTCCCGTTCTCTGAGTTTCATTTGAGCTGCTAGGAGCTGTTTCTGGAGCATTTCTATCTGCTTTCGCTGATTCCTAAATTTTACCTCTAATTCAGCCTCCCTAGAAGACTTCAAGCCTACAGTGGTGGATGAAGCGTCTGTGGTGAGAGTGGCACGCTCCACACACTGCTCTTTGGTAGGGAAGCTGATTTGTTCCTGCAGGGTAAGGATCAGATCATCCATTTTGACAACTTCTTGATTGTCATTTGTGAGCGCCTCTGTTTGATTTTTGTTTTTGGCCTCCTCCAGCTGCTCTAAGAGGTTTTTAATTGTTTCCATGTCATCAGCTTTCTTTTTGTACAT
>VURO01022063.1:8327-20199 GCA_015108175.1 Pelvicachromis taeniatus
AATATTAAAAATAACCCCCCCCCCCCCCCCCTCCCCCTCCTTTAAATATTTGTTGCATCTCTTGTCACTGAGGGGGTAGGTAGGTCTAGCTCCACCTAGATTTATGGACTTTGTATTTTAGGTTAATTTATTGATGTTGCTCACAAATGTCTTTAAATGTTTTGTGAGTTTGCACACTACATCCATTTTCTTTGTAATATAGTATGGTAACCAGCTTTGGCATATGACTGTTAACCTGACAAAATGCAGATGTAATTATTAGTGGATATCTCTTTCAAGTAATATGTCATTGCACCTTTGTTATGATTATGTAGCAAATGTGATTTTGTGTTTCTAGGACAATGAAAGACAGAGGAAGGCTGTATTATTGCACTTATTTTATATTGATTATTGGTACAATTTTGGGCTAATCTTATTTATTTTTTTAAGAGATTTTTTTTTTCTTGTTGGTTAGAGGACAAACAAACAAACAAGAACTATATTTTCAATCACAAAACCCTAAACCCATTAACCTTTTTTAAGGAACTGAACAGATTCTTTGGACTGGTCCTAAAGACTTTTGTTCATTAAAGATTTTTATGATCGCGGGACCATCTGACTTAAATGCCAGAAGAACTTAAGCAGTTGACATTTTTCAGTGCTCCAAGCCTCACCCACAGTGTTACTACCCGAGAGCATTTACATTAGCATTCATATGAATAACCATTAAACTTTGAGCCTTACCCCTTATCTTTTGGATTGGTAGGGAGAAACAATCCTATGACATCCTGAGTCAGATATTTGTGATAGTGAAAATTTTACTTTTTTTTTTTTTTTTAAATACAAACTTAGGTTTATGCTGTGTGGTGAATGCATTACTGTGCCTGCATTTGGGATCTAGTACATGTGTACGCACACGAACGGGGATCACATGCAATCAGAATAGACAAGTAGCCCATTCACTCTGCCAGCAGGCTTACCTCTGTGCGGCAACAAGAAGAGGGACTGGTTGTTGTTATCTTCTGCTAATGAATCTAAGCGTACATACCACCCTAAGCTCTAAATTTGTGAGGAATTACTTTTACAATGGGCTATGGAGTCTTCTTTTATGTGTTTGCTTAGCTAGAGAAATTCTAGCTTTTTTTTCTCTACATTTTATCTACACTACCAAAGAGAGTTCAGTAGGTATTCGTCGATATTTTCCACTTTTCTCTAGTGTATAAAAGATGAATGCTAGTGGGTTTTACTCAAAGTTTGTTTGGGGTGGGTTGGCGATGCCTTGTGTGCATGAATATGACTGTTTCTCAGAATACTGAGATATATCGTTGCCTTGATAGAAACACGATTTAAAACTGTTGGGAAATTATTTCCTCTAACAGCTAGTGAGGGCTCTGTTTATTAACACTTGGCTGTTTTTGGAAGGCACAGACTGTCAATTGTACACATGTACAGAAATGAAAATGTCAGGTCCACGTCCACTGTGGAGTGATCTGAACCACACGAGTTGTGAAATATATTTGCAAATTATACTTACATTTCACAAGTTCACTGTTTTCATTATTAATCTGTTTTGTACAATCAACATGAACCAGGAGTGAAAACATGACTCAGAAGAGTTTTAAAAAAAGTGTTATTTTATTTATTTTTTTCTTTTGCATGTATTCGTTCATGCGTGCTTGTTGTGTATGAGAGTTTACAGATGTGTCAGGATGCGACCATTGGCTGAATTTGGACTGTTTAAGATTTTCCAGCAAGGGTGCTATTGAAGCTTTTCCCCCTTGCTCATTGCTTCATTAGCTGCACTTCCCTCAAGTTTTTCCCCTCTGTGTTTTGTGAGTGTATGTGAGTATGAAGTATTGTGGTGGTAGGTAGATTCACATGTTGTCTCTTAATACTGTAATCTGCGAAGCAATGCCAAATATTGTAGTCTTTCCTGTTTGTGGTTCACTCTCTAAATGAGTGTCAGTGTTCAGAATTGCCGTACTGAATGTTTGATTGTTAAACTATACAAATTTCTTTTCTACTCCTTTTTTCTTCTGTTCTTGTAAAGTGATAAATGTTGCGCAGTCTAGGTAGGATTAGCAGCATGCTTACTATTAAAAAGACTGAAGTTTTTTTTTTAAATGTTTCTGCTGTAAACACAGTTTGTAAAGACTGATGGCTTTGAATTTGAGGTAAAATGTTGACTACTTTAAAAGACACTATCAAACTTAAAGGTACAGTTTCATAAATTTAGGTGTGTAACGGTAACACATTAGTGGTCATGCGCACACATTTAGTTTGTCTTGTGGGAAAATAATCACTTCCATGTTCTCAAGGACATGATACTGGTGACTATGAGGAACAACTATGCCATGCTGGGTAAGATTTTAAAGAACAGGAGGAAATGTGGCAGCTACAAGCTGGTTTAGGAAGTCATTTGTAGCTTAAATGCAGCATTCTTCTATGAGAGAGGAAAAGAATTGTTGGCGGGCACAATAGTAAATGAGCACATACTACACCTGCAGCAGACTGATTAGTAAACTCAGAAAGGTCATTAAAATGGATGCGGTAGATGCAAAGAAAGAAAACTAAAATGAGTCTGAACATCCTGAAGCTTATATCCCTGTCTTTGGCTGTAATCAAAGCGCATTTGAATAAATTTAAATGTCTTTATAAGCATACTGTGTCTTCGTCTTTTGTCCTAAATAAGTCACATACTTTAATGGATAAAGATGTCATTTATTGGATTTTTTTTTTTTTTTCAGTTGCATTTTTGCGAGGCTCCAAACTAATTATTTGTCGTGCTAAAGGTTAATTATAAAGTGATTTGTCTGATTTCCGTCACTGGAAGGATTCTGCTTTGACCAACAATGCAAAGATGGTGTTAGCACATTGGTCTTTCTATAGTTAGTGAGGAGTTCAACTACCTTTTGAAATGGTGGTGAAGACATATTGCTGTTTTCTAAAATCACTAATGTTTTAAGACCTTAACTTCAATTTACCAATCTTAGAAGTCTTTGTGGCACCTTGAGACTCGCTTTGTATTTTTAGTTTAGAAGGGATTATTTTTCCCATAATTTGTCCCTGTATGTGTCATCTACATTACCCTCTTGTACTCTGATAGTGTAATCAGCAAATTAGTGCTGACCCACATTCAAAACAGATTTTTTTTTTTCTTGTAAATTACTCGTCTGTTATCATCATTGTTATGGAGGGTTTTTCTTTCCCCGGAAAATTATCAAGATCATTTTATCGTCCTGCTTCAGACAAAACAGGCAGTGTCATTAATGGCTGACTTATGATGCAGCTGTTTTAAGCAACTCATTATTTCAAATACACAAGAGGAAACTGAGCACTGTGAGTGAGGTGTATTCTGGAAAGCTTCCAACGTAAAGATTTTCACTCTTGCCCACGATAAACACTGAATAATGCCTGTAATGAACAATGGGACCCATGTAAGTTTCAGATTGAGAAAATAGACCACTCCATCTTTAAGTAATGCTAAAATGCAAAACATTTTATATGCCAAAGGTGTTGAATTTCTGATGAGGTTTGTGTGAGATGTTAGCTTTTGTGAATTATGAATGTTGGGATAATTTAAATGTTTTTTTTTAAACAAGTATTTTGCTGAGATTGTTCTGATTTTCTTGATGCTTTGTGGCCTAGGTTGTTTTTGTAGGGTGTGCATTGTGTATCTGTACTAGGCAAATACATGTGACATTATTTCAGTCTATTTAACTGAATCTGAAATAAAACAAGGAGAACTGCGGTTACATTTTGAATTTTGTTGTTGATTTCCCAAGTTTTTACTGGAAATGTCAGATCTCTCGAAATCACCATATTTCTGCTAGCAGTTATTCAGCTGAATTTGAATGCTGCTGAAAGTGACGTAAAATATGTGGCTGTTGACATTACTTGTTCCTTTTGTCATTTCTATTCTGATGAGATTCACATTTTGCCTGCTCTCCTTGTGCTGAGCCATGAAACCAATGCACAAATGGCACAAAAAGTAGGGCAGGAGACAGACTATTAAGATTTAATTATGGCTGATGCTAAGGTGAGGAAACTGCACTATGGGGAGCTTAAGCATGTGTCATTTGCCAATCATTTTAAAGAGAAGAGGAGGAATCGTTGAATTCATCTCAGTTATATTTATTTATTTATTTGTTTATTTAAAAAAAAAAAAAACAGGACATTAAAAACATTCACCATTTATTTTGCCATTTAAATTTAAATCCAGTTAAATTATCTAAATGCAGCACTTTGTATTATTTTGTTTAGGGAGAAAGGTTTATGGCAAGCTTGACAAATATCACCCCATGTTCTCTCAGTAGCTTGATAGGGTCCTTTAGGAGCATAGAAAGAATAACAGAGTGACATGTCAGCTATTGTGTTGAGTCAGAGAAAATCAGGGACGTAAACAATAGAGAGCCAGCTATGCAGCCTTCTCACGGAAACTCGAGTCTAGTGCTTAACTCCAAGCTTTAGACACACACACACACACACACACACACACACACACACACACACACACACACACACACACACACACACACACACACACACACACACACACACACACACACACACACTGTAGCCCAGTCATTTTTGGCTTACCCCCAGTGAAGACATTTTATTGGTGTTCTGTCAGAAAATGTTGTGTTCCTTGACTTTCACTCAGTTTATGGGCGTTGTGTGTCTCAGCAGTACTTGTTACTGATAGTCAAAAGTGCTCTGATGCAACATGTAATGTTTGTAAGGATATTTAAACAGAAACTAACTGGTGTGGTTGAGAATAGAGGGAACTACAGAGAAGGCTGTGTCAAGTTAGGCAGATCTGAGACCTAAATGCAAATGAATAAATGATTGTGTCAAGTCCTTAGAGAATCTTATTTGCTGAGTCCACTTCAGAGAAAATGGCACATAGCTCCAATCAGAAGGAAGTTGGCTTAAAGGGAGAGGAAAAGAAGCTTTTCTGTCTTTTTTAGACAGAGTATGAACCAAGGAGAGAAGCTGTGCAAATGTCCACTGTAAGATGAATAGGAATTATTTTGAGTTGGGAATTTTGGAGAGCTCATTTAGTAGAGTCGTATAATAACAATGTAGAGATGTAAATTAGCAAAAGAGACCCTCTGTAATGGGAATAGTGGTCTAAAGTAGAGACTTATCAACTCGTAGCTTGCATTACTGTTTGACATCGGCTGTTTACGAATCTGTCCATATTGGCGTTTATAATGGTCGACAAATAAAGATTTAAAGAACAAAGAAGAGATGGGAGAAACGTCCTTCAACTGTGTTATCAGTGACGCTGCTTATTTTATCCACCAGAGGGCACTGTGCAGTTTCCTGTGGGCAATATGCGTGTTTGGAAAGCTACGAATACAAAAAAGCATCAGAAGTAAACAATTAACTAAATATACTAAATGTTAGGGAAAAAGAAAAATATCAGCTGATATATCAGAATAGCATATGATGGGTTTTTTTGTTTGTTGTTTTTTTTTTTTTTTTTTTTTTTTTCCTGTTCGTACTCTAATGTAATCCAATTCCATTTATAATTTTTCAATTAGCTCCAGATTTATTTTATCCCTCATGTTTTCTCTCCTTCTGCTCCTCTATGTTTCTTTTTCTAACTTCCTCTCATGCTTCTGTACATTATCTTGAGATACTAAATGCATTTTCTTCCTCTCTCGTGCTACTCTAATTCTGAACTTTTCTCTAACTGAGCTGACAGATAGGGAGGAAGCTAATTGGCCATTATGTCAGAAATCTTTGTGCATGCTCTAAACACTTACAATAAGTATGGCTAAGTGGTGCTTGTATAAACATGGATGTTATCTTTCATGGAGAGACTGTAGCTCTGTGTAATGTGCATTGGATGCAGTGTGCACTTTAAAATCAGCAGTGTCAATGGTTTTCTCTTTGAATAAACAGATTTCTTGGACATAAGAAATTTTTAGTACCCTTGAGGCTAAACGTTCAATCACTTTGGATTTTACTGATGCACTTTATGGCGAGGTCCTGCCAAGTTTAGAAGATGTACTTTGTTAGCTATTCTTGTTCTTCTTATTCTTGTTAATACAAATATCTAATTGGCAAATCATGTGGCAGCAATTCAGTGCATTTAGGTTTGCAAATATGGTCAAAATGACCTGCTGAAGTTCAACCCGAGCTCTGGAATGAGGAACAGAAATGATTTAAGCAACTTTGAATGTGGCATGGTTGTTTGTGCCAGACAGGCTGGTCTGAGTCTTGTTGATATGCGTGGATTTTCCCACACAATCCAATCCCCTCAAGGGTTTACAGTGAGTGGTCAGAAAAAGAGAAAATATCCAGTGAGCAGCAGCTGTCTGGGGGGAAAATGCTTTATTGATCCCAGACTTTCTTGACATACTTCAGGACCCTTAGTGCTGCTGCTGACCTTGTCTATCCCTTAATGACCACAGTGTACCCACCTTTTTATAGCCCTCTCCCTCAGGATAGTGCATCATGTCACAAGCTCAAATCATCCCAAACTGGTGTCTTGAACATGCCAATGAGTTTACTGTACTCAAATGGCCTCCACTCCAGGCCACCAGATTTCAATCCAATAGAGTACCTTAGGGATGTGGTAAAACAGGAGTTTCACTTCATGGATGTGCAGCTGACAAATCTGTAGCAACTGTGTGACGCTGTCATGACAATCTGGACCAAAGGTTGTGAAGAATATTGAAGAATTGAGGCAGTTCTGAAGTAAAATGGGGGTCCAACCCGCTACTAGCCAAGGTGACTGTATTTAAAAGTGAACATGACTAATCTCAGATAATTACTTATGTTACTGTATATGTCAGATTGAAGGAGAGCTACAGTATAATTCAGAGCTTCAGCTCTGTGACAACCAAAAGACCAGCTCTATAGTGACCAAAATTACTCTGAATTTTATCTAGTTAAATCACTTTCACTCACTGACTTACACCTTCCCTGGTTTTTAACTTAAACCATCACATAACCATAACTACTTGATCCTTACACCTCATTTAACCTCAACCTTAAAGTCAGTTATTTACTCTAAAACAGTCTTTTGAAGGCAGACCAGAACATAATGTTTTCATCCCATATTCCCAAGGTCTACAATTCACACAATACCATACATGTATACACACGGAGTGTGTTTTAGGGTGTGGTGTTAGTCGTGGAGTGGACCACTGTTGTTGGTCTCTTATCCCCATTAGCTTGCTTTGTTTAAATATCCCTTTCTTCCTGCATTTCTTCTCATACTTGCATTATTTTTGTTACACTCTCTTCCTATATGGAAGTTGGAACAGAAACCTCGGAAAAAGGAGGGACTTGATGGGTACAGTAACAGAGTGACCAAAAAGGTATAATTAGCTACAAAGGGAGCACGAGTGATTCGAAAACACTGACGATTTAAATGAAGGGTTCTCTTTTAAGTTTATATCTACTTTGAGGATGGGGTTGCAGGATTGTTTCCTTGGACAGAATTTGATCTGTCAGTAGGGAAGTAGTAGGGATTAATAAAGGTTTAGTCCTGCTAAAATACCCTTCAGTAATAAAGAATTTCCAGCATGGAAACATTTTCCTACATGTATGAATAGAGTCTAACAATAATAATAAAAAAAGTTTATTTAACATTTTGGGCATAGACGTTATAGCCTCACACCGCTGACTTGAAGTGTACCCCTCTTTGGTCAAGCCAGCTCCCGTATTTTACATGAGAAAATGGTCCCAGCACCAGATTACAAAGTTCAGTGAACATCAACCAAGCAAATTTATACTTATATTACTCACAAATGCTTCATAAAACTATGTTTAAAAGTGTGTTTGATTTGTTGCATACAAATGGGGAGTTACAGAGTAGATTTGTTATTTAGAGGCTGTGTCTCTGAAATTCACTTGTGATGAATAATGAATTAAGTGGTGATTAATCTTTGCAAAGCACGGCTAGTTTAGATTATATTATTCACTGATCTATGTGTGTGTAGTATATCCACTCTGTGGAGTGATATGCAAAAGAAAAAGGTTTCTCCAGGCTTGTATATGTACTGTGTGCAATCTCCGCACATAGAGCCATGCGGTTAAAGTACACTTAAGGATTTAGTTGCTTGTAGGACCACCTTTAACAGCAATAACCTGAAGTAATAGTTTTCTTTATGACTTTA
Organism: Pelvicachromis taeniatus; assembly: GCA_015108175.1. Classification (NCBI taxonomy): domain Eukaryota; kingdom Metazoa; phylum Chordata; class Actinopteri; order Cichliformes; family Cichlidae; genus Pelvicachromis; species Pelvicachromis taeniatus. Next base: position 16,445 of record VURO01022063.1, read on the forward strand.
TCAGGCTTTAAATCGTTGTGGAGGAGCTTTGGCCCACTCTTCTTTACAACATTGCTTTACTTCATTGAGGTTTGCGGGCATTTGTTTATGTTGAACTCTCTAAAGGTCCCACCACAGGATTTAGTTGTGTTGAGGTCTGGACTTCGAGCCATTGCATTGTCCTGCTGCACTTCACTGAAATATACCAGGGCTGCTAGATGGATTTGGACATTTTTATATACATATTCATGCTCCCAAAAAGATGCATTTTTGAATCTTTTTGTTCTCCCTTACATTTTCATCTAGTGAAATATCTTACCGGTTATATAAACTTGCTATGAAAGTTATTACTATTACATAATCCAAGTCATAATAATAATAATAATAATAATAATAATAATAATAATAATAATAATAATAATAAAGTACAAGTAATCTTTCTGAATTTCAGTTTTGCTAGAGTTGTTCTAACAAAATGTTGTTATCAGGTAACAAAAAACGTGAATTTGTCTAAAATATCGATTTTGGGACCAAGTAGAACTGTATTGTATTACAGTAGCATGATAGTATTACATTTCACTAAGTCACTAACTATCATTAACCTTAATGGCATGTACTTTCAATTTTATAGACAAAAAGCGTGCAATAGCAAAACCTTTAGTGCAGACAGCAGTTTGCACAACAACTGCTTCAGCGATCCGTCTCTCTCTCTCTCTAAAGACAATATGTCTTAAACTTAATGCTGTTGTTAAAGTCAGTTACAGTTGCTGTAAAGTATTTCAGTCTGTTTATTTTCTTCCCAGTTGACCATCTAGTTGACATCAAGTAGGTCAGCAAACCAAGAACTTAATTTGTAGCAAGTGTGTACTTACATGCAACATTTCACAAATGAAATTACCATTTAGTTTCCACTTTTGGTAAAAGCAAAGCTGTTAGTATATTATTTGATTCACTGAATACGTTTACCAAGTAAATAACAATATCTGTTTTGTGTTATGTGCCTATTGTTTGCATTCATACTATGCCATCAGAAACCAGTGCTTATTTTATCCATAAGAAGAAGTGGTCATTATTAGATTTGAAGTGGGGTGGGCAGATGCAGGCAAATAAAAAGGCACAGAGCTGTGGACAATCTGTACGGTGGAAGGGAACACTCTGTCCTACCACTTCTTATTCCCGCCCCATACTCTAAATCTCAGTAATGTGTGAGGCCAGCAAATACTCTACAGCACTGACCACTGCTGGGTCTCTGAGGATTTATTTTTCTCTTTTTGCAGCGACCCAATAATAAAAATGACTTTGAATGTTTTAGTTAGTGAATTTCACCTTGCCTCTGCCTCTTCACCTCCTTTCAGTCCACTTTAACCTCTCTCTCTCGCCTCTCTTTTCACTTTTAGGAGTCCCCTCAGGACAGTGCCATCACCAGGGACATTAACCGGACATTCCCAGCTCACGACTACTTCAAAGACACTGGAGGAGATGGACAAGACTCCCTCTATAAGATCTGCAAGGTGAGACACTTAACACACAAGGAAGGAGGTAAATTTTTCCTCTCAAGTCAGCAGAGGGCATTATCCAGGCAGTCATTAAAATTGATTCACACAATGCACAAAGCTACTGCAACAGCTGTATGCCAAATGAGGTGTAAACCATTTGGTAGCAGAACTGCAGAAACAAATCTGCATCACTCTTTTCCCCACTCTCCCCCACATTGACTTCTGCCACATGTAAATTTACAGCACAAAATACACATAATGAAGAAATAATAGGGAGTGATAAACTGGGTCAACAACAATAGTAGTAATACTTCAAAGTGCTCTTCAAGGATATTGGGCCAGTGGCTGAAGTAGAGATGATTAAAGTGACACTTAAACTTTACTATTAGTTAGCAGTTTAAAGGTTTTCAAGAGCCACTCCAGGAGATAATCTGATATGTTTGTATTTAAAGGTTGAAATGAGGATTTTTTTTAGTTTATTCAATAGAACAAAAGAACTTTGTACTCATAAATAAACATTGATTAGTGTATAATTACATCTTGCAACGATCAATGCATTGTCATAAATTTAGAATTAATCCATTAAAAATACATAGGAGTGGGAGCTGCCGTGTTGCCCCGCCATCTGAATACAGTAGCTGAGATGGGCGTCGCTGTTCTGCCCAATTTTGTTTTATGTTTCGGGCTAGAGGTGGGCAACGCCAGATAAATTACTTTTAATTTAAAGATCATAAATGGGTATCTTAATTTTATTTGTTTTAATTATCCCATTCTCATTGTGTCTGCCTCGTCCATTTCTTCTCACTCCCTCATTTCCACCTCATCCTCACCTCAAGCCTCATGTCCTGAACCAAAGTCCCGAACACATGAAAATGTGCATAAACATGCTTGTTTTTTCCTCATGTTGTCAGCAGATTAGACATGCGACCGTCCCATGTCCAGAAATCTGACAACGAGCTGGCTAAACAACATCAGCTGGTTATAAGCCAGCTAATGCAAGCCTAACATAATTCCAACTAATGCTAGGACCAGATGCCTTAAAAATCACTCTTTGCAACTCTTAAACAGTTTTATTACTCTCACATCGTGATGGAGGTTATTCACTAAGTGTCCAAGTCCAAGAATGTTCGATCCATTTCAAAGACAGTTTCAGTAACAGTGGCCAAAACAGCAGCACTTACTGACAGAAAATTTCCGGATATGCTCAACAACTCCACTCAGTATGAGACAGAAGTGAGTTTCACTGACTCATCGACTCTTATCAGACCCCTTTCACAAAGTTTTACAGCCTCCTGCAGAGTGAGTAGACGTGGACACCAGCTGAGATAAATGGAGGACTGACGTCCTACACTCACTTCAAATGAATGGCGGCCAGGACAGCCACTGTAGCCGGTATTATGCACTTGAATTGGGAAACAACATTTAGTCGACTGCAATCTACTGACATCCAGCAGAGATATTTTACACAATGTACCTTTAATATGTATCTGTCAGTTTACTCTGCTGCTTATAAAAGACAGCATTTTGTGGTCTTTGCATGCATGTTTTTTTTTTTTTTCCTTTTCCACTCAAGTCACTTCACTGCCAGATGTTTTGCACCACTACTGCAGGTCATTAAATTTTGTTTTCTGCCTTTCATAGATTGTTTTGTCCTGTCTCCCTATCCTCTCTTCCTTCTTTTCTCTTTCCCCTCACCCGCAACCAGTCAAGGCAGATGGCTGCCCCTCCCTGGTCCTGCTTGACTGGAGGTTTCTTCCTGTTAAAATCACCGTATCACATATCACCTTGATACAACTGTTGCTGTAATTTGGCCCAATACACTACCGTATATCTTCCTTTAGTAGCCCGGGTGCTTATTAAAAAATTTATCCGGCCGGCCCGGCGTTTAAAAGAGATCGGCGGTTATTGGAGACGGGCCTTTATTCCCTTCTCAGACAGAATTGTCGCAGAAGTGAGAGGCAAAGAGGACCCAGGCACGGTTTTTAGACTGAGGTGAAAAGACAGTGCGTTTACTTATAGTGCTCCAAAACGTATTCCAACAGTTCACAAATATTGCAGTTCCCAATTGTGCTCCTCCTTTGCTCCCGAGTGTCTCCTTGTCTGTGGTAGCCCAGTGCACGAGTGGTGCTCCCCAAAACTTCTCTCTGCTCGACTCTCGAGAGTAAGTAAAAGACCAGAAAATCACAGTTAGCAAGTTCGCTAGCCGACAGTTCCAGTTCAGTGTAATAATCCCACTTCAATGGTCGCTGCATCCAGCTTAAATGCTGCTGATCGTAGATG
>VURO01022065.1:0-10960 GCA_015108175.1 Pelvicachromis taeniatus
ATTCTACTTTGAAATACTCTAGGAACAACAAGTAAGCCAGCAGTGTGAGAGCCAAGTGCTCTAATGGGGTGATATGGTACTACAAGGTCATTAAGATAAGATGGGCCTGATTGTTTAAGACCTTCTATGTGAGTTTAACTAATTGGTGTGTGTTATCTGGCTTCATGGATAGATAAAGTTGGGTGTCATCTGCATAGAAGTGAACATGTATGCTATGCTTTCTGATCTGCGCCACATGTGGGCGGGGCAGCGGAGAGCCGGACATATCTGCTGCACAGACTCCGCCAGCCTTTCCTGCTCACAGCCGGAGAAAGAAGGACGGACACACCGAGAGCCGGGGACGATTAATTTTATTTCAGCAGCATCAGAGAAATGTCAGCCAATGACAGAAGAGGGCCATAAATATCAACCAATGAGGTGCTGACAGGAATACAGGCGCTAAGTTTTCACTTGGTACGACCTGAACGCTGCATCGACGTTAATGAGACAAAAAAAATAAAGTTAAGTTCAGCAGGTGAGACGTTTGTTTCTTTTAAAGTGCTTTTTCCTCTCTCGGCGCTTCAACAACGTCACAGTCTGCACCACGGTACACGCTTCGTCACATAAATACGTCAGTTATTGCACCAAAACCAGAAAACAAACAAAAGTTCAAGTTTTCAAAATAAAAGCAGAGAGGAAGTAGAAGACAGAGATACAAAGAGTGAGTACATTATTCAGAGTTTTCGACTGAATCGTTTAAATACACTTTAAATACAGATGATTATGAAATATTAGAGTGAAAGCAACGTGAACATCAAAACAATCCCAGCGCTTTACTCAGCTCACATTAAGCCTTCATGTTGACTCTTCAAACATTTTATAACTTAATTATTTTTAACAATGTTCAATGAACACAAGAGCAGAGAGGTGTTTTACCACAGAGGTTAACGAACAGCAGCGCTGAGATGACCCACGATTCCTGAAGCATCGCGTCATCCTGATAAAAACACCTAAAATCACAAATGTGTTTCTCCGGAATTACCAGCGTTTTCTGCCCGATCTGTTTTTGTCACTGCTAAGAAGCTGCTGTACGCCCTTATTTCACAGTAAAAGCATTCAGGATTGTTGGCTTTTAGTTGTCGTTGAGCTGTAAGTGAATCTCAGTACTTCCTGCACAGGTGTGTCACAATAAAACTGGTAACTTAACGTTTCACTCAAATAACGATTCTTCGCTCGTAATGAGCGTGAAGCAACAATTCTAAGTGCAGCTGAAATATGTCCAAGTTTTGTCCATTCAAATAACTAATTAAGGAAAATGTGCGCGGTGTAAACTGAATACATACCAGGCAAGTTAATCTAACTTTTCAAACTTACAGTTGAACAACTTACAGTACATTCATTCAAGTTATTTTTAAGGATTATAAAAATGCTTGTTCCTACACAGCAGACTTTTAATTTGAAAACACAGGCTGAGTTTTATTAAGAGCAGTCAGATAAGTGATGCAGCAGATGTGACTGGAGTTTAATAATAATTTAAAAATTGCACGTCCGTGAGAAAAGCACACTAATGCTCTGAAGCGTAGGTCACCATGACTTCATCATTCTTTGTGACCCGGACCGAAGTTTAAATGCTCTTAATTTGAGACTTTCCATCAGTTTTCCTCTTCCCGGGTGATTTTAGTCACTTTTAAACTTCGGCGGCTGACACAACCTGATTGGATGTTTGAATGACGACGACGGACAAATGTCAAAGTTAAACCTGAGACACGACGGCGTGAAGGCGAGCAGGATATGAATAAATCAAGCGGAGACTGGACACGCAGACGAGCAGCGGGTGACGACGATGAGACGCGACTTCCTGTACCTGCAGAGGACGCCACAGAGACGAAGCTGGACTTTAATGTTTTAGTCTTGGGTTTACGTAAGCCCGTAACTGCCCCGCTCCGCATCTGAGTTGCTCTGTGTTTTAGTTCACTTCCTGTTTTAATTTGAAGGCTTTCTTTCGTGCTTTGCGCTGATTGGACATGAATGTTTTCAGCTGCTCCTCATTCCCCTGCAGTCTCCATGATACGAGCAGGTATATGAGGTGTGTGTGCGGCTGTGATTGGCTGTTTGTTCAGGGATTCTTCACTCGGAGCTGCTGGTTTCCATTATTTCAGCTTCTGGAGGATTTAGAAAAGCGAGCGCAGACAGAAGCACGGGGGCCGAGGCGGAGCCTTGATGTGGCCCTTTTTCCCCTGCATGTGTGAAAAGTGTTTTTGGGGAAATGACGGAAAAGAAAATGTCAAACCTTGTTTGAACCAGACGAAATAAAAAGAGTGCACTAATTTATTTCCCCCTTTCATTTCAAATGGACATTGCCTGTTTGCTTTCTGCTCTTTTCATTTCCCCCTGTCGATGAGGCGCTCACCGAGGAACATCAATCACAGCCTTTCTGCAGACTGTGTGTGTTTCAGGACTTTGATGTTGAATTTGAAGAGCAGCAGCGGCTGAAGTTCGGCTGCAAACGCGCCCTGCTGGGCTTCGTGTCGCTTGCATGAATTAAGGCGGCTCAGATTTCCCCGCTGGAAGCAAACGCAGAGATCCAAAGGAGACGAGCGGCTGCACTTAAGCAGTGACGCAGCAGAAAGTTAAGAGCAGACGTCTAAAACCTGCTCATGTTTAAAGTCGCTGCAGCTCAGAGCAGAACGAGGAGCCATGTTTTCAAGCATTTAAATACATTTATCGGTCATGTGTGTCCAAACGTGATGCCAACAGTCTGATTCTGTTGTCGGGTAGATTCAAGGTCAGTCGGGCTTTGGCTGTAACAAGACTTCCTTTTAAAGGATTTGTATGAAGTTCTGAATATGAATACTAAATATGTTGGTCCTGGACTCGTGGCACACCAGGTGGGAACCGAATCAAAGGTGTCTGAAAATCCAGCGAATCCCGCTTTCGGTCTTGAAAAGATGGCGTCAGTTCAAATCAACCCGACGGTGTTTGGTTCGTGTCTAAAGCGTCACCGTGAGCCGGCGCCAGTAAACCGGGGCGGTTTCCTCAGTCTGCTGCTGTCGTTCTGCACACCGAGCTGCTACGGAGCCTCGTGGTTTCAGTAATCGCACCACTCTGGTTTCTGCTTCGTCTCTCGGCGCTGGACGCTCGTGACTTTGCAGATCTCTGGATTGTCTGTAGAGACAGCGAGCGTCCTCCTCCTTCGTTACGCATGGCGCTAAGCTGAGCTGGTCTTGCATATATTTTAAATGCAACGCGAGCAGGAAAAAGTGTCCTCTTTTAGGGTTTGAACCTGCCACTCTGTTGCATATTTTATTGCATATACAGGTACTAATATCAAAGCGAGCAGCACTGACAGTTAATCGCTGACAGAAGTGAGACAGATGTGAGGGAGATTTGTTGATCAGTAGAGGAATGAACGTGGTTCAGCAGGCAGATCCTGACTGCGCCATTCAGTCTGAAAATGTGAGACGCAATAATGTCCAACTATCCAACGGACGACTGACAGACGGGCTGAAATGTCAGAAAGCTAACAGCTTAAGCTAACAGCTCCTCCTCTGATCACCCTAAATCCTAAAATGATTGAAAGTTTCTACCCTTTTATTCGCTTAGCGAGTATCTGAAATGACTCCGGCCTTCAGGCCAGAAACATGAAGTCCTCAGCATGCTTCACAGTGGCAGCTCTGCACATTACACTGCCAAGCTCATCTCAGGTGTTTCCCAAATAGCAAACAATCAGAACAGATTAGTAGGGATGATTAAAACCTTCCTATTGCTAGCTGTGGTTTGTGTTTCCACAGCCAACAGCTCAGAGCTGACTTATCAAAAGTGCCGCAGGCGATCTCCGATTCCCACCTGAAAGCTTCCTCTGCAGGAACAGCGAAGCCTGGAGTCACTCGTCGGGCCTCTGAGGTGAAACGTCTGGAGCTCTGATTTTAGTTTGGTTGGAGGGTTTTTGGGGGACATGCAATCACACGTGACCAAACCAAATATGCCCAAACTTTTCACGAGGGTCAAGACTGTTTGATTTAGAGCCCGGTCCTTGGTTTAGCTCGCTCTTCCTTCAGCATTAAACCAAAGTCAGAGCAGAGCTGGAGCGCTTGAAGCATGCTGAGACCTTTGTGTTCATCCAGACTTTTCAAATCAATGCCAGCTGGTAAAAAAAAAAAAACCTCCAACCTCAGGACTCTTCAAGCACTTCGTGTTCTTCCATCTACCGAATTCTTCCATTGGCTTTGGGAATGGGAACAAAGATGACCACACTTCCACCGCTGATGCAGGAGGAAGGAGGTGCTCACACCAAACAGCAGTGATTTGATTTCAGCCTCATATCAGAGTCTTCATCTGTCTGAAAACCAACAGGTTTCTAAACTAAACACAGTGAAGTCAACAATGAACCAAACGTGATGAACTGAAAACACGGACACGCAGGGCGACGAAATCAAGGTCCTGGAATTTTCTGACCTTCGGCATGAGCAGAGTCTGTAACGATGAAGGTAGGAGGAGGATGCAGTCTGCAGTGGGGATGGGGGTTAAGGTGGATACACATCATTCGTGACTCTCCACTGAGGAAGACTCACTGTGGTTGGACTTCAGGGAAGGTCGGAGGAGTCGGAGGAAGTTCAGGAGCTGTGAAATCGGTTCCTAACACACAGCGAGAGCGAGCGTCTGAGGCAACAGGACCGATGTTTTATACGAGTCCAACAGCAGAGGAGCGACCCTTAAATACCGATCAGAGGACGGGTTGATGCTAGAATAAATGAAGCGTACTGATGACAATATGATGAAGAGCCAAAACCTCACATACATCCGTTCCATCTTCAGATAAACATGGAGGTATCTCCCGATCGCTGCAGACTGTTTTTGTTACTTTCATGAGTTTCTGCACAAAGTACCCAGACGTTAAACCTTTACTCTCACAGGTTCCTACAATAAGATTAAATAAATTAACGATGTCCATTTCAGCCTCGGCTAAAGCTCCGATAATCTGCAGATCTCGTTTTATTTTACAGGAAGTTTGGAGATCGCGTCGCTGCGTGTTAGGAAGGAGTCGGATGCTTCAATGGGTCTTTGGTTTGGGGAGGCGGGAGGAGGTGGAGGTGAAGGCCAGAGGTCTGAAATTCAGTACGGAGGTGCTGTTGGTGTCGGGGTCGCGGCGCGCTCTCGTCTTCGGAAAGAGGCGGAGCTTGGAGGGCTGCAGGGAGCTGCTGTGGGCTTTCTTCCTTTCCCCCAACTTCGTCTCCTCCACCTTCTTCTGTATTTTCCCATCATCCTCTCCTACGCGGGTCGCTGGATGGGTGGAAGTGGGAGCCGGGGGGTGGTGGAGTCTGTCAGCAGGGGTTTCAGGATGTGCGGGGCAGACGTTAGTGGAAGGCGGAGTTTGAGTTAGCGGTGACGTCGGGACTCGACCTGTCAGTGGCTCCTGGTCTTCCTGATTGGAGGAGTGAAGTATCTGTGGCTGAAGAACAAACACGAGTCAGGATTCACTCGAATATTTCACAAACACAGAAATTTTTCCTGACTCAGACGACCTTCGTGATTATTCCGCTCTTATTCGTCTGGCAGCGAGATTACACCAAACCCGCCGAGCTGGTTTCATTACCCGTGCTTGACGGAGAAGTGGAGCGTGGGTGGAGGAAGAACTGAGAACATTTTGGATCACTTTATTTAAAATCGTGAAGCACGGCGTTGACCGTGACTCTTAGTTCACGTTTCATGCGTTTCTTTTGCTTTCTTTGGAAAGTAGAGGAAACACACTTTCTGCTCCACCTCGATTTCATGTTCTTGGTCGTTTCCTGTTGGGTTGACGTGACGTGTTTGGACTGAACTGAGTATCACGTTTCCCAAGGTTTTATCCTGATTTGTTCATTTTGAATCATGTCTTATGTGTAATAATACAAATAAATACAGTTATCTGAACACCTCAACGCTCAGTGTTATTAAGCAGTGACATCAATTTTATGATCAGATGGTGAGCGTGACGTCTGCACAGACGTCTGTGCAAAGACTCGTCCATGCAGAATTTTATTCGTCCACTCGTCCATGCAGAATATTACAGCGCACCAACTACATATGCTCACTTCAAGAAGCGATCCAAGAAGTCAGGTTTATATTTAAAGCACCAAATCACACCAAGTTGCCTCAAGGTGCTTTATATTCTAAGGTGAAGACTCTACTGCAGGGGTGTCCAACTCCAGGCTCCGAGGGCCGGAGTCCTGCAGGTTTTAGATCTCACCCTGGGTCAGCACACCTGAATCACATGATGAGTTCATGAGCAGGCCTCTGGAGAACCTCAGGACATGTTGAGGAGGTCATTTAGCCATTTAAAATCAGCTGCATTGGATCAAGGACACATCTAAAGCCTGCAGGACACCACGAGGCTGGAGTTGGACACTCCTGCTCTACAACCTGACTCAATAACTTTGATGCTCAGAGTCAGAGGGAGTGTCGTGCTGCAGCATCAGTCATTCTCCTGATTTGAAGTAAAGAAGAACCTGCGTGGAGATCACGTTATCCAAGCCTCAATAACTTCACTGCTGTGTGCACCACCTGCTTAAAAATGATAAAGCAGCTGCCTTTGTTGTATAATTGATGGCATGTTGGAGGTGAGAGCACAAAAGCAATGAGGGTGTTGGAGAACGAGCAGAACAAAAGCAGGAGCTGCTCCTGCAGACCAGGTCATCGCGCTCGCCGTGTGTGTGTGTGTGTGTGTGTGTCTGCTCTGATCTGTGTGCATCAATGAGAAACAACAAAAGCATGTTGTGCTGTTATATAAAAAGTTGTGTATTTTCACGCTCCAGCTCAAACACAGAGGAAACGTTAATGAAACGATCAACAAAAAACGGTTCTTACATCGGGAGACGGGGTTCAGCGGGACGGCGGCGTTTGTTCTCAACCAAAAACACGTTATTGTGTGTTTTAGCTCGCCGTCTTATCTGTGCATGAAAGACGAGCACAGCTTCCAGGTCTGAGAAGTGCAGGCTGCAGGTCTCTTTGAAACAACTTAAAAATGTTCAAGATTTGTCCTCTAAGAATTCTCCTTTCTGTCCACAGTCGTCGGGAGTTTGTGCTGAATCCAAATCCTCGTGTAACGCATCTGCACAGAGCTACGAGAGCGCGTTCGATAACTCAGGCTGAGCGGCGGAGGCGTGCAGAAATCAGACGCCATATTTATGTGAGAGAATTTAAACAGGTGGGAAAAGCAGCAGCAGCACAGAGATGGATAAAACAGCAGATTAGTTATGACTCCACACAAGTTTGCCAGGATCAATAAGCTGAGATTGTAGCACATGATGGATTTCACCGCTGTTTCTTCACCTTCTCTCTGATAAATCAGATTAACAGCGTGCAGATGTGAGCTGGCTGCAGGATTAAAGTGTGCAGAGCAGCACCGAGCTTCACTTTCTCGCTCAGGTACATCGACATTTCTTCTTTGCGACGTCAGGTTTCTCTCCACTGAACGCAAGTATCTCACTCACTTTGCAAAAGTCTCAAACGTTCATACGTCTGACAGCAGAAGCTCCTTCATTTAGATCCAAAAACCAGAAACATTCATCGATATACTCGTGGTCATATGTGACACCAGTCACATTATGTGAATTTATCAAACCTGTGCTTTGTTTGTGGCTCTTAGTTCCCACTGGTTACTGCTAAAGATAAAAAAAAAAACACTTAAAGGAGAACAGAAGACGTTCAGTAACCTCCAAAACTCATAAATAAATGTGTGATTTCTCCACAGCTCAGCCTGAGAGCTTCAGAGACGCACTCTCGTAGATGTGCAGGTCACATATTGTGTTGCTTGAGGATTTGAATTTAGCTGCGAGATCCACACTTCTTGACAGTTTTTAATAATTTTGCTGACAGGAAGCAAAAGTGAAACCTTTTGTTTGTGTTGTTAAACTGAGTGTCCAGCAGGGGGCCACACTGAGTGCCTATGCTGAATGCACAGAAAACATTTTAATGCTCTCAGCAGAACATAAAGCTTTAACCAGAGAAAGGAGGAAACACCTGCTGGTAAACACTGACATCTGGTGGTGAGCCGCGGTACTGCAGCCTGTCTTTCTCCCTATGGGATGTTTATAATGTGTGTCCACGCCTCATGAATAATGCAAGGCAGCATGGATGGATTAAAGGCAGAGAGAGAAGGGCAGAAGGAAGAAAGATGAGGAAAAAGGACAAAAGAATGACGTGATGCCAAGAAAGGACAGAAAAGACTGAAGAGGACGAGGAAAGAGATGAAGAAGCAGAGGAGGGAGGTGGAGGGCGTCCTCCACCACACACAGCTCTCCTCAAGGAGGAGTCACCTTGGGAGGGAAACACTCCACTGCCCCACTTTTTATGGTTCTACTTCTCTGACGCCGACTCACAGGACGTCCCCATGGTGTTACCGCACGCACACACACACGCACGCTCACACACACCCTTTTCCTGGCGTATAAAGTGCTGATCCACTCAGACTGCGTCCACAACAACCCACATTCATCTTAGCTGTCGTCTTATTGGCCCCCAGAGGCTCGTTAGATGAATAATCTCCCTCCATCATAGCATCACTGCGAAGCTCAAATATTAAAATCAGAACAATAATGAATAAATATGAGGTTTTGGCAGCTTTGCTCGGTACAATCCATCATTTTATACCTGATAACAAGTTTTATTTTAATTTATTTTAGCAATCTGAGGACAGCAGAGCCTCTTCAGCAGGTCCAGGGTCTGCCTCGGGGTCTCCCCCAGGTGGACACGGCATCCAGCAGGTAACCTGGCCAGATGAACCACCTCAGCTGCTCCTTCTGTCGTGGAGCAGTCTCCGCCCCCCACCTGTGCTGTCTGCTGAGAACCTTTAATGAGCAGGTTTAATTTTGCTTTGATCCGATCGTCGCGGTTACCAGCAGCACTCCACAACATTTACATAAATCCATGTTTTATCACAAAAACAAGCCATCGCATTCGAAACAGCAGCCCGGGCCGGACAGAAACGTCCAGCAGGTCACCGTCGACCCTCTGAGGTCAGCTCTAACACAGGAGGGGTCGGCGTTTGTTATGATTTCCAAAGTTTTTAATACGGCTCGGAGCTTCTGTGTTCAGTCCAAACGAGGAAAGTCACAAACATGGTCACATTTGTCCCTCTGGGTTGTTTAAAGGGACAGTTCATGTAAATTAATGAAGCTTTTTATAGATGTGGAGGCTGAAAAATCACGCTTAAAGTGGGATTAGGAATCAGTGGGCGACACGGCAAAACTACATCCTCACACAGAAGGAAGTGAAGAGACAAAGGAGGCGGGATCCTGTGGAGATGGTGAGGAACGGTGTGTGTGTGTGTGTTTCTCACAAAGAGTAAAAGTATCAGATCACTGAGGTTCAGTAGATCTATCCAGAGGTAAAGACCTGGAGAGCGGGTGCTGCGAGTGAGGACGACGCCCCTCTAAACACACCAAACTCCCAGAATCCTCTGTGCTGTCGGGGCACGGCGCCGCACGCTCGTGTTGAGAAAATGAGCGATGGCGTCATCTCGAGCGGTTTGACCGCTTCGAGTGACGGAACGAGCCGGAGTGGAGCGCACCTCATCTAATCCAAAATTTAAGAGCCATTTAGAAAGATAATTTTAGCGCTGCGCCGCCTCCTGATGGGCCTCGCTCTACTGTGGAGGAGGAGGTGTGACCTGTCCTGCGGGCAGCAGTGAATCATGGGTAAAAGCGTGCAGACAGTCACTTAGAAATGTTACACATGAATACCGATCGACTGTTTAATCATCACTGGACGCGAGCCACGTTACTTCTGAAGGATCCTCTCATCTCGTTTATTCCTTTTATAATAATCTGAAAGCTCAGCTCGTGTCATTTATTAAGAGCTGGTCGAGTCCCTCTCAGGCTTCTGTCTTCTGGGTCTCCTCTGCCCGAACATTTCAAATAAAATTCATAACAACAAAAACTGTGACATCAAAAGAAATTAGGTTGCTGTCACTTGAGCTTATTTTCATTTTGGAATTTTACTGGATTCAATTCTTCTTCTGTGATATTAAGAAGAACGTTCACGCGACTTAATAGCAGCAACGATGTTCGAGCCGGAGCGCTCGTCTGTCTGGAACGGGGGGGGGGTGTCGCTGACAGAGGGTCTACCCCACCCTCACCTGAGGTCACGACCTCTGGGTTTTGACTGGCAGAGCTTCCCCTGAAGGATGGCGTGTCCGCCTCAGTGACAGGGTGAGGAGCTGATCTGGGACGGGCTCAGAGTAGAGCCGCTGCTCCTCCACATGGAAAGGAGCCGGCTCAGGTGGTTCAGGGCTCAGGTGGTTCAGGCACAGGTATGCTCTGAGTGGGAGACAGATTTTATCACCTACAAACGATCAAGAATCATATACGAGTCATACGGTCCCACAGAAACTCGACTACAGCTGGTTTGTCAGGCACGATTTCGCTGCATTCCAGCAAAGCCATGAAGGTTGAGCTAGGACAGCTCTGTGTTTAGTTAGCTGTTAGCTTTCTGCAGAGTCAGTTGCTGGCTTATCAGTAAAGCTCAGGAGAGTCTTCTCCAAACACGACATCCCAGTGTACTTCAGACCCAGCCATACACACACTGGTGCATCCCAAAGACACAACTCTTAAACACAAACGTAACAACGTAGTGTAGCGAGGAGTGCTCAGAGAGCCCAAACAGCCACTTCATAAACGCACAACATAGAAGAGCCACCTCGACGGGACAAGACTCAGCTGTCCATCTAAAGGTCAAAGGTCACTCTTTGAGGACGCCAATGTTCACATGTTGGACAGAGAAGACGGATGGTTTGAAAGAGGAGTGAAAGAAGCATCTATGTCCACTGTGAACGGCCATCTTTGAACAGAGGGCGGGGCTTATGACACCAACTGTCTGCATCTATAATCCAGTTTGAGATCCTTCCCAGACGCCTTAACGCCCAAATCACATGATAGGGTGGGGCTGTGTTTAACAACAAGTTCACCTGAAACCATCGCTGATTGTGACCTACACCCGTTTTCAC
>VURO01022072.1:7523-20994 GCA_015108175.1 Pelvicachromis taeniatus
CTTCACACCTATGGGCAATTTAGAGTTTCCAATCAACCTATCCCCACAAACTGCATGTCTTTGGACTGTGGGAGGAAGCCGGAGTACCCGGAGAGAACATGCAAACTCCACACAGAAAGACCCCGGCCTGATGGTGGAATTGAACCCAACACCTTCTTGCTGTGAGGCAACAGTGCTAACCACCGTGCCATGTGGTCAGAAAGTCAGAAATGTTGTACAGGCAACATATAACACACACACACACACACACACACACACACACACACACACACACACACACACACACACACACACACACACACACACACACACACACACACACACACACACACACACACACATGTACAGTATATTTCAGAAAAGTGGTGCCCAGCATAGCACCACTGTGGTGTGTACTTTTCTACCCATATACATGTTGTTTTGACTATTATACTGGGTTATGGTGAGTTGGGCCTGACATGTGTTTCTGCTTGAACAGAAAGAAAAGCCACTTACCAAATCTAACGCTGAACCTCCACCTAAATATTCCATAATGATCCATAGCTTTGTGTCCTGGAATAATAAACAGGGACAACGAAAAGAGAAGACATGACGTACTTTGGCATATTTGTGGGTAAAATATTCACAGTTGCTTTTTTAAGTTTAGTTTTTGCATAGCGACAAGTATGTTACAGGATCCAGACAACACACCACCGTATTTATAGCTTCAGCTAGTTTTTGCAACTGGCGCACTGTGAGGCCCCAAGAGACAGGTACAAGTTTTTAACAAGAAGCACTCCAGAAGCACAAATCTCCACCAAGGCAACTTGACAACAAAAACGCATGCACATTCAAATGCTAAAAACACATCTCTGGTGGGTGTCTCTAGTCATTTCTAGGCTAATCCCCATTATATTTTGGATTATTTGTTGGAAACGTGGACAGCAGAAGGAAATGTATTTTATATGTCATCAAATTGACTCACTGTGAAGTTTGACTAAACATCTTATGGTACAGCAGGAGGAACTTGGAATACATGTAATCAGATACTTAAGTTGCACAGACACACATATAAGGAGTAGCTGAAGTCAGCCTCAGTAAAGGCCTGGCAAAGCAGCTCACACGTTCCAGATTTCAGAATTCTCATCCCAGTATTAATGGTGGTCAAATGTTTCTATACACCAAGCACAGGAATAAATATCGCTGTAATTTGGAGCTTTTAATGATTTCTTTGCACGGCTCTTTCTCCAGGCTGGAATGATTGTACAGCACACAGATTTAATGACTTAAAAAAACAAACAAACAAGAAGACCAAAGCAGGGTCAAAAGTACACATAAAGGCTCAAACGTATACGAACTCTCTTCAAATAATTTAAAACCACTTTAAAAACTGGTGCTATATTGCACTAATATTTAGTTAAATGTCTCTCAGTAAGATGCACCTCTAACAGAAAAAAAGCAAAAAGGTTTTGATGTGTGTTTAGGAGCTAGCTGTTTTGAGGCAGTCCTCCTGCTTCATTATTCCATCCACCTTCTGCAATGTACCAGCAGAACTAGCAGCAAAACAGCTTTAGCACGATGGTACTGCTACCATGCCTGACAGCTGGTATAGGCTTTAGATTTGAAAGCCTCGTCTTTACTCTCTAAACATCTCTCTTTTCATTGTGGACAAGCAGCTCAATCTTTGTCTTGTCTGACCATAAAACATTAAAAGCTTTTCTCTGGAAGCTATTTGTTTGTCCATGTGGACGACTCTAAATTTCAGTCAAACCTCAAGATGTCGATTTTGGAGCAGGGCCTTCTTTCTTGATCTGCAACCTCTCAGTCCACGGCGGTGTCAAACTCGCTTCGCTGTGAGCAGTGAGGCTGGTGTTCCAGCAGTTTTCAGCGGTCTTTGTGTTGTTCCTGAACATCCTAGCCAATTTCCTCTCATTTGCAGTTGACTTTTTGGGTATTCCTCCAGATCAAACTGGTGACACGTCTGAATAACTTGTACTTATGTTGTTTCAACTGAAGGTTTCTGAATCTGCAGCTGTTTACAAACAGCTCCAAGAGACCTTCCAACTTGTGTAAATCTACAATTCTCCTTCTTAAATCTTCACTGAGTTCCTTGAATGTTCCACCATTCTGGTCAATCTAATGAGTGCTGTCAAACAAATCCTTTTGATGCTGACAAAGACAAACTACGAGTAGTCAATCCTTCAGGACCATTTAGTAAAGTGGTTTTAAATCACTGAATTAAATGATTTAAGAGAGTGTACATGTAAACCTCCATGTATAGAACTAGATTCTGTGTGATGAGAAAATCCAAAACAGATTTAGATTTGACTTGTGCACCAAATTCTTGCTCATTAAAGCTGCAGGCTGTATAATCATTCCACCCTGGCAAAAAAACCCCAAAACCCCAAAACAAAACAACTGAATGAAATCAATAAAAAACACAAAATTATCATTACATTTATGCTCATGACAAGCATAAATGACAAGGCAGGGGATTCTTACTATAACTGTATATAAATACTAAAATTATTGCCAGCATGCCCAGTTACCTTTAATTCTCTGAAAAGAGAGTGCTATGTGGAAAAATGGCTGCAATTCCTAAACCTCTAAAACTAAAGCTAAGTGTACACTTCAATCAGATCTTGACTGTTTGATGTCAAATCCACTGCGGTGGTGTACAGAACCAAAATAGGCCAAATGTTTATAAATGTGTATGAATCAGTATGCTACTGATTGCAACCTTTCTTTTGTGTGAGCAGCAAACATCACCTTCAGGTATGAGCCGTAGTACTTGGTGATAAAGGGGCTGTCGCACTGGCTCAGCACGGTGATCTCCTGCTGGATGTCTTCAATCTCATCCTCTGCTTCCTCTAGATCTATGATCTTGATGGCCACGACCTTCTGTGTACGGTTGTCGATGCCTTTGAATACCTCGCCAAAAGAACCCTTGCCAATGCGCTCAAGCTTGGTGAACAGCTCCTCTGGGTCCACTCTGGCATTCTGATGTTTGATGGGCAGGGGAAACAAAGCAAAGGAGGAAAGGGAATATGGATTGAAAAAACAAAACAAACAAAAAACAAAACATAAAAGAAAGGAATGTTTAAAAAGAAATCAGTCTTGGGGAGCAAACAGGAAACACCAGCGGGGTGTCATTCTTACAGGATACATTAATTCACTCATTGCATCACCTTTTGTTTATGTACACAAAAAGAAAGACGCAGGAGAATGAAAGGGAAACGTGTAAAAATTGGAAGCATGCAGGTTAAGAAAGCATTAGAAAAATCAAAACAAACAAAAAACGAAAACCCAAAATGTAAATGGAAGACAACATTTTAGTCAAGCTACCCTTTGAGGTTTACTGTGCGCTCATCATTTTCTTCATTAACACTAGGTCTAATTTATTTGAAACAAAACAAGCAAACAAAAGGAAAAAACCCAAACATAGGGAAGAGAAAAACGATGGTCAAATTAAACTTTCAAAAAGGCTGAGTTACTGTTCTCATGATCATTAGTAAATTAAACATTAGCTTTGCTTTGGACTGAGGCAGCATGTATAAACACACAGTAAAAATATTCATATGCTGAGGACTCAAGTCTGACTGCAGTAAAAACATCTAAGATTATGTCTAAAAAAAAAGCCCGTCCTCAAGAAGTCAATCAAGCTGTATGAAGCTTTCAAGGGGACTGCTTCACATGAATCATACATCCATATCACCTTAGTCATGTATCATATACAGTATATTAGCAGACAGCTAATAAGGACAAAAGTATTGGGCCACACCACTCTGAATCAAATGCTTTCAGTCACATATGCATGGGTGTATAAAACTCAAACACCTAGCCATGCAGTCTGCCTTTACAAAGAGTCGTGAGAGAATGGGCTGTTCTAAAGAGCTCAATGAATTTGAGTGTGATTAATAGGATGATACCTTTGGAACACGTGACTTTGTGAAATTTCTTTGCTCCTAGATATTTCACATCGACAAAGTGACAGAGCATGCAATGTTGTAGAGCAGGGTCGCCAAGTGCTAAGGCTTAGTTACTAACACTCTGCTGACTCAGTAAGTTCAACATCAGCACAAAAAATGTGCATTGGGAGCTTCTTGACATGGTTTGCCATGACTGAGCAGCTCAAGCACGTAGGTGGTAGAGGGTGTGATGTATTTCTGCTGATATAGAAAAAAACTAAATACTGAATGTTTTATTAATGCTTGCATGAAGCAGTATTTATAAGTATATGAAGAGCATTTTCCGTTCTTCTCTTTCTACGAGGTGCTGTTATTGCTGACGCACTCCATAATTTGAAGTGTGAATCTATTGAAAAGAGGAGCCGACATCATAG
Source organism: Pelvicachromis taeniatus (assembly GCA_015108175.1). Lineage (NCBI taxonomy): Eukaryota > Metazoa > Chordata > Actinopteri > Cichliformes > Cichlidae > Pelvicachromis > Pelvicachromis taeniatus. The sequence goes on from VURO01022072.1 coordinate 11,845, forward strand.
TACAACAGTAGTGACATTACATCCAGGATTATATACAGTGACACTGCATAAGTAAGCACAAAAGTAGTTCGGGCAGGTTTTTCCTCTGACATTTTAAGTATAAAATAACCACCTATCACTTTACTTTAAAAATAAAAAAGACTTTCGATGTAAAATGTTGTATCTTGCAGCTTTTTAACCAGCTACTTAAAGTCCTGCTTTTTGAACATATAACCGCATCAGTAATTTCTATCCATCGTTTGCTCGTACAATCATATAAAGTGTACTAGCCCGTGCTCAGTGGACTCACTTGTTTACATTTAGGTCATACATCACCACCTGCTAGCATCTCATAACCATGGTTGTACTTAACACGGGTTCCCTGCCTCACATGGTGAAACGCATTTGTTGTTTCCACCTTTACTGGTAAAAGTTATCTTACATATTTTACAAAGTACTGTGCTTTGTTAGAAACGGTTTTAGTAGCTCCTTTTTAGGCACTAACTCGTTGTCAGACACTGACACATGGCTCTCAGACCGGACCCATTAGGGAATGTGAACGCATAGCATTACTACCGTATTTTGCGGACAACAAAGCGCACCTGAATATTAGCCGCACAACTTGAAATTATGAAAAAAATCATATTTTGTTCATACATTAGCCGCACCAGACTAAAAGCCGCAGGTGCGCTAGCGGGCGGGCTAGTTGCTAGTAGCGGCGGTGCACAGCCCGCCTTGCGGGGGAGGGGAACGGAGCGACTGCTCCACCAGCCTCGGAAGAGCCCCGCAAAGTGGGCCGCGCACCGCCGCCCAACCGACCCAGCCCTTAGAGCCAATCCTTTTCCTGAAGTTATGGATCTGACTTGACGACTTCCCTTAGCTGCCTTGTTCTAACATGCCAGAGGCTGTTCACCTTGGAGACCTGCTGCAGATATGGGTACAGGGCCAGCAAGAGCCAGCTTGCTAATCTAGTCTCTTTTTCGCGCTAATTCGTACGGAACAAACCAAAACAAATCCTCTTACGATGTCACAAAAATCATGAAAAAGCCTTAGAAAAGCCGCACCGGACAATAAGCCGCAGGGTTCAAAGCTCGTGCAAAAAGTAGCGGCTTATAGTCCGGAAATTACGGTATATTAATGACATCGCCATATGACATTCTTAACCCATGTAAAAATTTGTACTCGTATTTTTTGTGATATACACAGCTCTTGTTCATGCTCCATTACTAATGCCCTAGTGTATATATAGTGTATCTATACTGTGCTCATCTTCTCGTGGCTCAAAATGGATATAATTTGTAGATACTTGATTTTAAAAAGTACTCTGGGATTGAGTAAATCATCTATCTGACACATTCACTTATAACCGGCAAGAATTGTGTGAAAAATTGGAAAGATTCAAACAAGAAAGTTACTTTTTTTTCTCATTTATTTTTTCATTCATTCAGAATAGAAGGGAAAAAAAACCCGGAATATGATGCACACAGGTGATAGTTATTTTATATGACTGATTTAATCCCTGACAGTGTCTAGGTCAGATTTTGTGATACTTACGAGTATTATTTCTTTTTTACATGTTGCCTGTTTAACATCGAGTAACTGCTTTTGCCTGATTTTAAACTGTTTGAGCAGTCACACAGAAAAGTTTAACACTCTGAAGTACCTATGACTGAAAAACTGAATGTGTGCTCAGTGAATTCACTGAAAACGAAATTATATTTTCAGCTTTGTATCTGAGGGGCCAGGGGATAGTAACACTGAGTGTATCTGAGTGGGGTCTGAAAAAACCTTTAACACCACAGGAAGTGAACTAAAATTACTGAATTCTCAAGAGGCTGTTATGTGGGAAACACAGGACTAAGCACCAACAAAAACAACTTCCTTTTATGACCTCTATGAGCACATATAGGGTCAATATGTCCATTTTGAAATTACTAAAATATGAAGCCACTGGTTTATACAAGGAGGAACCCTTCTGTCACCAAGAAAGGTTGCTTTTAAAGTCAAATTTCTAAGGAAAAACCAGTAACTCTGCGGGTAACATGTGTTATAGATTTCCTAATTGTGGAAAACAGTGCTCAAAATCTATACTGGCAGGCGACAACCATGATTTCGCATGCTTCAGTGTGGTGCAGATTCATATAACAACCAGATAATAAACCTAACCTCTGCTAGGTCTGTTCATACTTTCAGTATGAGTTACTATGTACTAACTGAGGCAGCCGTGGGCAAATCTCAAAAGCTTCTCTGCTTGTGTCTACTCTTGTGTCTTGTGTCTACTAACAAGCCTGCAAAGACAGCATAATCTGGTGCGTGAGGCAGTTTACATTAGGAGCAGTTATCTGCTCTGGTCATCTTCCCAACACAAGCTCTACAGGCACAGTAAGGACACGTGAGATGCAGGAACAACGTTCCAGCTTGCATGTCTTTGCACAGTGGTGCACGGGAGCTCAATATTTCTTTCAAGCCGTGCCTGAAATATCCGAACTTTACCTCTTTCAATTTAAAATATGTGTCAATAAGTAGCAGACTTGTTGTCAGTGATACTAGCAGCGAAAACACAGTGAGCAGAAAGGTTAATTAACTTACTGTGGGCACACGCAAGGCTATGTTTTTGGTAGCTTTTAGAGAATATGTACCTCCGATTTATTCTACCCAGTTCACTGATAATCAAATGTCCTACCTCGAGCATAGGGCGAATTGACGCGGTGTACCCGAGTACTTAAGCGCTCCACTTCACTGAGCCGAGTAGGAGTACAAACTCACAGCAGGGAGACAAACGATTTAAATTCTGTTCTGACAGTCATCTCGACTATCTATTGCGGACAGACTCTAAAGACATTTAACTTACCTGCATCCCCGGCAGGTTGCCCTGAACGGGAGAATGGGCCATGGTGATGCTGAGTGGTTCTGTAGTGCAGGGCTGAGGTCTGATCGGTTTCACTTGTGTTTACAGTCCCGGCTGTGGTGCCGTTAATGTCCCACAGCGCTCCTGCAGCACACCTAGCTACCAAGCTCTGCTTAGAATACCTCCCGTTACTCTCAACCAGGACAATAAAATGTCCTTCCTGCACACAAACAGATACACCTTTCCTGTATCCGAACAACCCAAGACACCCAAAACAGCTGAACACGCTAACCAACGTTTGCTAACGCTAACTCTGAAGAAATCCGCAATGTTAGCTTTCTAACCAGAACGCTAAGTGTTAACTAGTGTGTTAAATTAAATTTCTGACTCGTAGAAGTAATGCCGCTGGGAACAAAATGTTATCTGTAATAAAGTAGCAGCGACGACTGTGTATTTCAAATTTAACCTGATGTCACTTTCTCAAAGCGTATTCTCTAGCAAACGGTGTCGTCAGCTAGCTAACATGATTAGCGGGTTAGCTCCCTGGCCGACGCAGACGACCTGCCAAACGTTCCGTCAGCTTGGACTACAATTCGTCTGCATACGGCAAATGTCACCCACAGAACAGAAACTCTAAGCAACCCAGCTTTTATTTTTGCACTAACTCGTCACCAGCTGCTCTACAGGTCTGGCATCCACAGCAAGGATAGTGTCACCACTGTTTTTGTTTCCTCCCTCATTTTCGTCCCGTACTCTCGGCCATCTTGTCGGTGCCGTGACGCCTGACTGGGCGGATCCGGATCCGGATCAGCAACAGCATCTTTACTTCTCTCCCACCTAGCAGGTGTTGATGACAGGTGAATTGATCATGGACCCCCCAGACTTTATTCTTCTTTTCTTTTTTGATGAGTGAGTGCGAGGTTAATGCTTAAAAAGGATCCACATTTAAACCACAGAATCTAATCTAAGAAGTTCTAGTTGGCCCGTTTTGGTAACACCTTTACGCTTTACGGCAAAGAACAGAAAGCATCGCGAATTCATAAACAACATAATACGTAGCGTTTAAAAAAGATCAGTAGCAGCAGTTTGTCTGTGCCTTAAAGTGCAAACATTACATATATGAATGTTCCCATTAAGGCTTCACGTCAAAATTTAGACATGTTAAGTTCTAATAAGTTTTTTTTTGGCATTGAATACATAATCCGTGTGATGACAAATGTAGTCATTTTTAACTATGACTATTTACTCTTCACGCGATCATATGTTAAGATAACGGTAAGATAAAAGGAATATGGCCCTTATTTGGAAGGATCACTGAGTAAGGAAAAAATGAATATGCATGTCGTCCTGTCATTTCATTCTCTATAAACAAAATCAGCTTCGTAGAGCTCAAAGTTTTTCATATTGATACATTTTTATTTAAAAGCGCCTTTCAAGAAACCCAAGAGCACTTAACAACAGAATAAAATACATAGTAGAACAATGACAAAACTAGGAACAATAATAATAAAAAAAATCCCACAAGATAAAATTAACAAATAATAATTTTACAGTTATTATGCAGACTTGAACAGAACCAGTGTTTTTTTTTTATATCTGGGAGCAGAGAGTTCCACAACCGTATTTCATATTCAACCTATGTCAGCCTTTTAATATATAATTGATTTCATTTTCTGCCATATTTATTCATAATCAAACCCAATCATAGCCTAAAGACCTCATAATATCCCAAATAATAGATTTCAGCCTCAGACTGTGGGCTTACTTGTAGCTTGTTTGTCTAAAAAGAGAAAATGATACAATAAATAGTTTAAAGTTGATAGTTTTTGTTGACTCCATTTACATATAGGGGATTTTCACATACTTTACTAAAGAGGTACGCGCCACCCTGCCTAGACCTTTGTTCTTTGCTCCACAACCCCCCACACGTACAGTTTTCTAGATCCGCCACTGGGGCGTATTGGAAGTGCCTTATGTCTTATGACCACGGTGTTTTCTGCATGTTAAGAAAGGACCAGGTCACCATTTTGCCTGATGGCCCATCAGTTATGCTTTAACAAGTCACATAAACTATGCACTTGACCATGAATAAGATATAAACATGATTAAAAATCAAAAACGATTAAAATACCATAGTTGCCGTCTTAATTAACGTATTGTTAATCCACTGGGTCCTGCATAGTCTTGTTCATAGGTTTACAGTAATCAGTATTTTTTAATGTCAAAATTCATGCTAGTTGACGAACCCTTTCTGTAAAGTGTTACAACATAACAAACCATTCACAGAGTTAATGAAATCACTGTGGTTTTTTGTGGAACCTTGCAAAAGTTTGACAAGGACTCCGAGAGCTGATGTGTTTGATCTTAGAAAGCACTGCACTGTAGCCTGATCATCATTAAATGCTGTCATCAACTTCAATATTGATTACTTAGGTAAGTACTTAAGTACTGACCTTCATGCTATAGTCTTATGTTACTCATAAGTGAGATTAAACAGTTGCATTATGAATATAGGCTAAATCCAATTGTAACGGTTCTCTATGGCCACCAGAGGAGGGCACCCCGGTATAAACTTCACTGCAGCGGCATCCTGGTCAAACGTGGACTCCGGCACAGACACAGCATCGCGTGCTGCAGCTAGAAATAATGATGGATTGACCGGAGCATTTCTGTAGCCGGTGTGTAAGAGGTTCTGGATAGTGTTAATGCACATTTAACGTAATATCATGCGTTATATATTTATAGCTGAAACGAGAACAAAATAACGATAATGGCTGCGGCTGTTTTCATTGTGGAGGGGGGCCTGTGTATGGCGCAGTGGTGGAGAACATCCACATGGGTAACACCAAACAAGCACACATTGCTCCATGACTGTATTGATTACTGTTGCGGTTAAACTAGATATTAATAACGCACGCAGTATGGTACAGTATTTAAACTGCACCCCATTGAAATGTTTCATTACATTTTTTTTCACAGATCTCATTCAAACAATAGACTCTGTTTGGCCGAACATTGTCACGCGTGTCTGAACGATTATAAATATGTCTTCACAAAGGAACCGCTGTCACAAATGAATCCCTGCACGCGCACTCGCCTGTGCGCCTCATCACCGCCGCGTCCCGGGGTGAGCGCGTGTAATGGGAAGCACTACCTCCCTCCTTCGTGCGTAAATTATGTAGGGCAGGACGGCAATGCTTTGCTACCTCCATTTGGGCAAACCCGACCGGTGAATGCGAGGGAGAAAAGAGAAATCAAATCAGCAACAACAAAAGCCATCCTCGTTCTTGAGACGCATTTGACAGAGGCGGAGTAGCGCATCACGACTTGCCTGTTGTGAAGCCAAGGAGAAGAAAAGATGGACATCACGGATCAAGGAGCTCAAATGGAGCCGCTTTTGCCAACGGTAAGGCTAAATACTCACGTACTTGCTGTATTTATGGTCAGTTCTTTAAAAATTTAACTGATAATCTTGTAAAAAATATATATATATATATCATAATGGACTGTTGTTGCTCAGTGTTTTTCCCTTTGGAATAAGACAGGCGCAAGCACGCGATAAATGAATGATTCATTTTCTGTATATTCGTGCTTCAAAATGACCAATATTGCCACCGCTTTGCCGGCTATATGACGCATGACTATCACGACTAACATGGATGTTGCGCATCACATATAGGGGATGCAGTTCCCTTGTGCACTGCATATATATCCGAGCAAAAGATGTTCATATCCTTCATATCCAAACGCCTTCACACAGGAGGCATTTGTGATGAAGCTAATTATTTTTCATGCGTTCTTTGCTGCTTGTGTACAAATCATACGGGCTACCCCTCGACCCAGTTTTATTATCTATATGAAAATCCACCGTCAAGCTGTTGCTTTAAGTACACAACATCTCAAGATGATACAGTGAGACGAATAAAGCGTTTGATCCTTGCAGTGAGGACACAGAGACAGGACAGACTGGATTTTTATGACTTGAAAATATCATATTCCGCGAGTTGACTGTATCATGCAGGAATTGATATGCAGTACTCATATTCTATCTCGTGTGTAGGTGTTACTGTCAGTGCAGTTCTAGACAGAGAGACAGCACAAATAAAAACGATTTGACTGAGGAATATGTACATCTGTAGTACAGCAAATTAACACACAAACAAACGGATGTAACACACTGAGACACTTGACGGCAGAGCCTGCTTCTGCGGTCATCCTCTCCTCATTAGCATTCAGGTGAGACTGTGTGGTGAAAAAAAATGTCAGCTGCCTTGGAAGCACTGTCAGTGCCAGAGGAGATATGAAATATGCTGCTTTGTGCTCACCATTTAAAAAAAAAAAAGCACCGAATAGAGGCAAATCAATACCCTCATTGTTTGTTCTATTTGTGGCTGTGTTACATGAGGACTTAGTTTTCCGCAGCTTATGGTGTACAGTACAGTGAAGCCTGATGGGGCTGATGTGATATGGGATGTTCTGTTTCCCTGCAGTGCCAATGCAGTGTAGTCGTTTCCCTGTCATTGTAGTTCATTGCTGTTTCTCCATCCCTCCTCCTACACAGCTCACAGCAAGTGTTGTCATGGTTTCACCAGGATGTGTATGAGTATGTGAGGTGTTAATATAGTGAGAATCGCAGGGACTTCTCAGCAAACGACACGGCTATAAAAAAAAACAGTACAACTGTGTACCGTTCTACTGTGTTACCAGGTTTCCATGAGACTATGTTTAATTTACAACAGTAAGCGCCGCATCCAAATGCATTATTGGTTTTCAATGTCGGCTGCCTTTGAGTTGTTATACTCATAGTGTTTACATATCCCTTAATAAGGGATGCTTTTAACAGACCATTTTGGCTGACAGTAATGTTTTCACGTGTCCTGCTTTTGTCCCATTAAGTGATTTCCTGATTTTTTTTTTTAATTGCAGGAACAAAGTTCCCAAGAAACTAAAGAAGTGGTGAGTAACTCTCTCAGCAGATCAAAATGACATTTTGACAGCCAGAAGTAGAGACTAAGTAATAGCAACACCAAGGGCAATAGTGAAAAATGTATTTAAAAGTTTTGGATTTCTAGTAAATTTCAAGCACATGTTGCTACAGTCACTATAATCTGGGTTGTTATATTAATAATGATTGATTGAATTTTCTTGTGTCAGACAAAGGGGAATTCTACATGAAATTATCACGTAACCTCTAGGTCTGCAGCAGGGGTCTCAAACTCCAGTCCTCAAGGCCCAGTGCGTCCCTGTTGCAACACACCTGAATACAATTAGTAGGTCATTAGCAAGGCCCTCGAGGACTGGCGTTTTTTGAGACCTCTGGTCTACAGGGAGGTTTAGTATGTTTAGAATAGAATAGAAAAGAATAATCCTTTAATTGTCCCACAGGGGGAAATTCAGTTGTACCAGCAGCAAGAGACACATACACTAACAGAACAAGACACAGAACAGAAACACACCATTTTTTACAGAAAAAGAATATTTTCAGAATGTAACAGAGAAAAAAATAATGTGCAAGTTATGACAGTGGGACTTGTTATAGCAGTATGTAGTTGGGTTTGCTTCAGCTTATTGTCTTGGTTTTGCTGCTTGCAACAAGTAAATGGCACAACTTTGGGCTGATAGAACTGGTTATATTTTTCAGAAAGTGATAGAGCTCAAAAATAGGCCTTAACTTTCACTGGGTGGACATAGACACGATAGCAAACATTTTCAAGAGGGTGACATTGTGTTGTTGGGCTAACACGAGTGTCGTCAGACAACAAAAACTGCAAACTGTTATGAAGCAGTTTGTTTGTTTGTTTGTTTGTTTGTTTGTTTGTTTGTTTGTTTGTTTGTTTGTTTGTTTGTTTGTTTGTTTGTTTGTTTGTTTGTTTTCGGCAGCACGGTGGCACGGTGGTTAGCACTGTTGCCTCACAGCAAGAAGGTCCTGAGTTCAATTCCACCATCAGGCTGGGGTCTTTCTGTGTGGAGCTTGCATGTTCTCCCCGTGTTTGCGTGGGTACCCGTGTTTTGCTCCGGTTACTCCGGCTTCCTCCCACAGTCCAAAGACATGCAGTTTGTGGGGATAGGTTAATTGGAAAATCTAAATTGCCCATAGGTGTGAATGCGGGAGTGACTGTGAGCGTGACTTGTTGTCTGTCTATGTGTGTTAGCCCTGCGACAGACTGGCGACCTGTCCAGGGTGTACCCCGCCTCTCGTCCTACGACAGCTGGGATAGGCTCCAGCGCCCCCCGCGACCCTGAAAAGGATAAGCGGATGCGAATGGATGGATGGATGTTTTTTTTTAAATACAGCAATATTTCATCTACATCTTATTTGGTTG
>VURO01022078.1:0-28743 GCA_015108175.1 Pelvicachromis taeniatus
TTCAACCCTAATCCAGCTGTCCTTGGTAGTTTACACATCTACAAGTCTTCTACTTTGTGTCAGGCCGCACAGGCTCTACTTTGTCCCCTGTCACATAAATTATGACAACGTCCACAATTATATTGGCGCTGCTATAAGTGCTGTACAATCTGTAACTTGCAGTTTATGTCTAGTCCATATTTACTTCGTAAATTTGATATATGAAAATGTCCCTCTGCCTGGTCACATGATATCGTATTTCACACAAGCATACCTTTTGCTCCAAAATTACTTTCATGGACTCTAAACTTAAATTACACTTCAGACTTTGCTCAATATTATTGTGCACTACAAGCTGCATTGCTCATATCCAAGTTCCTCTGTTCATTAAGTAACTCTTATTTTGCCATCATTAGTCTAGCTCAGGTGATAGAAAGAAAAAAAAAAGCTTGTCTGGATGTTTTCATGAAAAGACAAAAGCTTTTCCATTCACTACAACATGTTAAAGTCAATCACTTTACAAATAGCACAAAGAAACGGCAGAAAAATGCTGCTGCTGACAAAACGGTGTAAGTCACACTGAATAAACAATGTCAAGGTGTGACCTCCAATTGTTAACCCTTTCACCCATTCTATGACCCTGCGTTGTACGAGAACTGCAGCTGAAAGGATTTTCTAAGCTCGCCGGCCCCTGGAAATGTGGACAAAACCCTCCATATTCAGTGCATTTCTATGACACAGCTGCTGACTCAGGGGGTTTGGACAAAGGGCCGGTGCGGTCTGGTCTAGTATAAAAGGAAAGGGTTAAACCAGGTAGGACACAGTTTAGTGCAAGAGCAGAAACATCAGCAGCAACCAGCAGCTCAGCCAGCAGCCCAATAACCAGCAATATGACTACCACTGGAATGAACATGATGAGCAGGGTAAGAGAATTGCCTTTAAGGTCTTAAACACATGTTGATAACAATATGATATTTATAATTGCAACAGCAACCAATCAAGAGGTGTAGCACGAATGGTGTATCGTTTAAAGCATCTTTGAGAGTCCTATTTTTGCTTTCCAGCCAGAGCCTGTACTGGTTTGGTTCAGTAACTGCCGCTTGCAGTTATTTTTTCTAGTAAAAAAGCTCTAAAATTCTAACAACCTGGCACTAAAAGCCAACAGAAAAACAGCACAACAAAATAGAAACAGACTTTGTGAGATAAAATGTCACTATGTACATGTTAGCTTCTGTTCAGAGCTTCTCTAATCAGCTGAACAGCTCATAAAAGAGAGCTGTGCTGTGCTATTGTGAGCACTCATTGTTAATCTGACTGTATGGATTTAAATGCACTTCTTGTGTAAGTGATGTGTAAAAGCTCCTGGGTCTGACCTGATAAGACTAGATTAGCTACCCTTACATTGCTCATTCAGACATGGAGCTGACATATTAAGAGTTAACAGAAAGGAATGAATGTCTAAATTGATTTATTCCTCATTGGAAGTTTAAAGCTGCACCTTAATTTTCTACTTGACAGCTTTGCTATTGAACTCACCGACTCTTTCAGCTTAAAAACTGATATGTCTCACGTGTGCTCGTTTCCTCTCCCTCCTCAGATCGTCTTCTACGAGGACAGGAACTTCCAGGGTCGTTCCTATGAGGTCATGAACGACTGCCCTGACATGTCCTCCTACCTGAGCAGGTGCCACTCCTGCAGGGTTGAGAGAGGCTGCTTCATGGTGTATGACCGCACCAACTACATGGGCAACCAGTACTTCCTGAGGAGGGGTGAATACTCTGACTACATGAGCATGATGGGCATGAACGACTGCATCAGGTCCTGCCGTATGATCCCCATGGTAAGATGTCAGGCCAGTCTTCATTTACTCCGGATGACATTATTAAAATACTTTGAGTTAAATCCATTTGTCTTCCGCCTCACAGTACAGGGGATCCTACAGGATGAGGATCTACGAGAGAGAGAACTTTGGTGGTCAGATGTATGAGCTGATGGACGACTGTGATAACATCATGGACCGTTACCGCATGTCCAACTGCATGTCCTGCAACGTGATGGATGGCCACTGGCTGATGTACGAGCAGCCCCACTACAGAGGCAGAATGATGTACATGAGGCCTGGAGAGTACAGGAGCTTCATGAACATGGGATTCAGCGGCATGAGGTTCATGAGCATGAGGCGCATCTCTGACTCCTACTACTAGGCTGTCTTTGCACTGAATAAAGCTGTCATGAAATGAACTACTGGTGTGTTTAAGTCATGGTTTATTTTGAGTAGACTACATACTTGCATTCATTTGGAAAGTCTAACTTTTCAATAAGCAAGTCATTTGCTTTTCATTCTTATTTTCAAACCACATTCTTTCAAAAAATCAACTACAAGTGAAATTTGTGTAACCCTTTAGCACAAAATGTTCACTTATGTGTAGCACAACTTCACTGTCACAGTAAACTTCTTATAACCTTCTTTTCATATCTTTTTACATTAAAAAACATGTAATGTGTCAATTTAGCTCACTGGGATGAGCAGGCGACCATATGCCAAATGGCTGAAATCGGCGGGACCCTCTCTCTGTCCCTCTGCTTTCCCATCACTCTTCACTGCATCTATCAATTTTTTATTAAAAGTCCCCAAAAATACAAAAAAAAAAAAAAACATAGACTGTAAATTAAAGACTGCAGACAGTTGTTGTTTAGTTATGTTCTGGTCTTGAGCCTGGCTTGAATAAGAGAAACCGTGGGACACTTCAAATTGAAATTGAGAGATTTCAAATTGAGACCCACCAAGAAAGCAGTTTGCTTTTTTGACCCTTCTACTCTAATTGGGACTAAAATTTGAATAATATCATATTCTATTCATTAAGGCTTCAAACTAGTGACTGAGACCATGAACTCTTTAGAAAAATGTTTATTGAGGGTAAGAGCCTTCATTCTCTGACTCTTACGGTTGTTTGCAGCCAAAAGATTTGCCCTGTGTTGGCCATTAGAAAGAATACAGATTTAACAAACAGGCTTAAGTGATTAGTTTAGTGGTACCTTTTAAAAGGCTACTTTGCTGGGACAGCACGGTGGCATGGTGGTTAGCACTGTTGCCTCTGTTGCTGCAAGAAGGTCCTGAGCTCAATTCCACCATCAGTGGAGTTTGCATGTTCTCCCTGTGTTTGTGTGGGTTCTCTCCAGGTCCTCTGGCTTCCTCCCACAGTCCAAAGACATGCAGATTGTGTGGATAGGTTAATTGGAAACACAAAATTGCTCGTAGGAGTGAATGTGAGCGCAAATGGTTGTCTGTGTCTATGTGTATGGCCCTACGACAGACTGGCAACCTGTCCAGGGTGTACCCCGCCTCTCGCCCCAAGACAGCTGGGATAGGCTCCAGCAACCCTGAAAAGGATAAGCAGAAGTGACTGAATGGATGGATGGAGGCTACTTTAGTTTTTTTTAAGTCTTTGTAGACTTTCACACCCTTTGTGAAGATCATCTTTCCACAGAACCAAAACACACACTCAGTACTTGTGCTTGTAAAGAGCAATAAGTGTTTCTGAGCATGCTGTAAGAAGGAGGCCTTCATTTAGAGTGACTGTAAATTCCTAGGCCTGTAACTGTCTGTAATAGCAGAGAAGTCACAATACATGATGCTGATCTGCAGCTTTGTTGTTTATAAAACAATAGTTGCAATTGTTGAAATAAAGGAAGTTTAGTCTCCCTCTGAGTAGAACTGTTGTGTCTAGAGTCTTCTATAGTAAACTTGGACAATGGCATATAAATACTTGCGTAGCTAAAATTCTCTGATTATATTTACACTGTACCAGTTAGGTTTCAGTGTGAGTTGTTATTAGATCCAAATGTTATTGTTGGACCACCTAGGTTTGTTTCTGCTAGACTGTTTCCCTCAGTCATGTTCTCACTAGTGCAAAAGAATAGAGCAGGCATACAGGTAAGCACCCTGAAAGCACAGTGTATATACAGCAGCTACATAATATGTACATGTTACAGGGCCTGTCTTTCTTCTCTACTTGTTGTTCTGACATGCTGACATATCTCAACAACCATTGTGACATTTGGTGATGGCATGCATGTTTTCTGAATTTTCGCATGGCCTAGCAGCAGGCGATTCTGTCATTTCAGTACAAAGAAATGAATTACAAGAAACCTCATCTGCATCAAAGTTTGATGTGTTGTACATTTAGAGATGCTCTTCTGCATATTGTGGTTGTGAAGAGTGGTTACTTGAGTTTCTGTCGCCTCACCTGCCTATCAGCTCAAAGCAGTCTGGCCATTCTCCTCTGACTTCTGACATCAATGTAGTATTTTGTGGTTGAGCATGAAAATCCCAGTAGATCACCAGTTTCTGAAATATTAAGACCATTTGGCACCAACAACTACACCACTGTCATAGTCACTTAAATCTGTTGCTTGGTCATTTTAACTGTCCACATGCCAAAATGTGTCTAATTAGATGTTTGTGTTAACAATCAGGTATATGCAACAAAGTAGCTGGTGAGTGTATACTATTACATTGGTGGATGCTCCTATTAAATATGGTCAATTCTTCAAATAATGAGAGCAGCCTATGTTGAAGAAATCTTTATGAGTCAAACGCTCAGGTTTCAGGCAGCTCTAAATAACACGGTTTATTTTTGCTCTTGCGATATTCGTATGAAGGGATATCTTGTTTATTTGAATACAGAATAAACTAAGGGGGGCACCAAAGCTTAATATAACATAGAGCTGGAAAACAGGATAACAGGTCCCCTTAAGTGATTCTTAAATTATTGTTTGACTTAAAGTCCTCTTGAAATTTTTAATATTAGTCTTCTTTTTTATTCATGATTCTGTTTATGTAGCAATTTTCACTTCTAACTCTCACACGGTTTTGATTTAGCAGGAGATGAGAGAGAAAACTATTTTGAACTGATTTAATGTCTATGTAATGTGCATGTGACCTGCATACTACAGAGAAAATGTCACCCTCCATGACTCCCTATTATACCCTAAACCTCTGTTAAAAAACGTGTACATGTACCAATACTGAACTCAAACTACTACGGTGCTTAAAGACAGCCACAAAGAGCCGTCAGTATGGCTATAGACTCTTAATCCTGTGAAGGTAACGAGAAGTGTTGTCTGTTGTATGAGGATGACACATTAAAGTATTCAGAATCGATCCAAATTTAGATTTTGGTTTGTTCTCTTTAATTGTCCTGCGTGGGTCCTTGTTTAAATTAGTGAAATAAAAGTCTCAACAATAATGACCAAAGAAATATGCACAATTCACTGGCTGTCTCGTAATTTTTTTTTAGTTCCCATTCCTCAGAGGAGCATATTAGCAGTGCATGTCTTTCTATCATTCTTTCTCACTCTTCTTTCTTTCTTTTCCACTCTTCCTCCAGAGAACAGCCAATCCAGTGAGCAAGCAGGGAATCGATGCCCTGATACAAGATTCAGCCTAATGAGGATCAGAAACATCTTAATAAAGACCCATAATCCACCACTTAATCCCTCATTACAGAATCATCTGCATTCTCTCGTCCTGCTCCATACCGCCGTAGTGACAGCGCATTCTGGTCCATTGTTCTGCTTCGCCTCATCTCTCACCCAGGGCTACGTCTCCCTTTGTCTCCCTTCGGTGTCAGTTATATTTGATCTGCTCTCATTAGACTTTCAGACGAGGGCCTGAAAATAGTGCTTTTGTGAGCACTTCTATGCTATCTCTTGTCTGAAATGGAAAATGAGACATATGCTTAATGAGGAAAGGATGGACTGGGACCTGCCGTCTGACAGCGAGATAGGAAGCGTATTGTGTGGAGGAAGTGCTGTGACCGATACTGTTAAAGGACACACTTTCCAGGCAACATCCGTGTCAGTAATTATGACTTCTGAGAATGTGAAAATTACTGTGAAGTTGGACAGATGGATTAACGTTTAAGGCTGAGCCCTGGAGACACTTGGAGTCGATGTTTTTACTTTACTGCAGCATTGACACAAAAGTTACTTGAGTTTTACATATACGTCATACTATGGAAAGCTAGTTTCACCTTAGAAATACATGGGAGACATACCATAAGACTATTATGATTGTATGACTAAATCCTTCTTTTTTTTTTTAAAGTAAAGATGCTGAACAGATATCAGTGATAGCCTTTAGCTTAGCCTGATCAATTTAGGAATAATAAGACATTCTCTGTAAAGTGCAGGGACAGCAATGCTCTCTCTGTGTTTCACTGTAATGTAAATGTGTAAAGACATAGCCACCAAAACATCCTCTATTTTTTATTGAGGTCCTCTCTTAACTCCTCAAATTGGACATTTTCACAGTATATATAAATAAAACTGAATTGAACCATTGATCTTAAAAGTAAAGAGGGTGTCCATTTCTGAAAATTCAAACTGGGAGCTGTTTCCACAGAAGGCTCTTCCTCCCATACTACTTTCAAATGAACACTGCGGCTTCACTGAGAGTTACAAACTGTCTAAAATCTTTCATCTTTAATAAAATGATCAGTGTGGCTGCTCTACCAGGTGTAACAATTAAGTTTAACATCCAGGCATCTGTGAAAACAGGATTTATGAAATTTAACGCAGTTGGTAGTTAGCAGGGAGTTAGCTCGCTAGTTTCCACCTAAACATAAAATACTGTGTTTTGAATGAGAGATTTCTGAAGAATATAAAATATAAAACGTACAGCTCTGCTATCACTTCCAACATAAATTAAGACAGAAAACTAAACAGTAGTGACGTTTGTGGGGTTATTGAAGTTGGGCTAGTTGGTAAATAATGATGTGCTAGCTGATCGCTAGCGACACAGCTGTGTTAGCTTATGTTAGCAATATAAACACAGTGAAGCTGGAGAATGAACGCTAACTTTTTTCCACTCAATAAAAGTTAACGTGAGGGTTCCCGATGGTTAGGGACAAATGCAATTGCATGGCAGGATGCTGTAAACAGACCAGACTTCAGTCAGGAGAACAACTGAGATAATCCATAGCTTTGTTTTAAACTTTTGCTAAAGAAATGTCGCTACATTCTAAACCTACCAAACGCAGCCCTGATCTAAGGATCTGGTATTAACATGTATACAGTTTAGTGAGCATGCTAGAGTCTGCTTGGGTTCGAGTGACTCAGATCTGTGCAGATGTTGTCTTTCCTGTACATTTTTTTTTTGATAGCTCATATTGAGACACTATTTCTTAGTGCACAAGCTATCCATCCGCCCTTCAAGTTTGTTTCAGGTTTTGAGCAGACTTGAGTGTATTCAGAGAGACTCACCTGTGATGCAGGTTATGAGCCCTGCCTTAAGTGTGCTACATTTGCTTTCTGTTGAAAACAACAAGAAAAGGGGGTATAGCTCAGTGGAAGAGCATTTGACTGCAGATCAAGAGGTCTCTGGTTCAAGTCCGGATGCCCCCTCAATTGGTCCTGTAAAAATATAGGAGTGGATATGTGAACCTGTCACCCTGCTGGAAAATTGTTTGTGCTGTGTTTTATATTTCAATACTAACTCCTTTGAAAAGGTGCATGTGGAACGTTCTCATTCCCTCTTCCAAAGCAGCATCTTAGGGTTAGGTGTTGACTTTCAGATTAGTGTAAAAGGACCAGGTTTAACTGGATTTTATTTACATCATGTTTACATTGAGTGTACTGCTGCATGGGCTGGGCTGTAGTTACATCGTAAGGTTTAAAAACTGAGCTTTAAAATGAACAGTGGTAATAAAAACCCAGAGAGGCTAACAGTGATCACTGCCCTTTTTTAGGGGTTTGTTCAGATTAAATAGAATAAGATACAAAGCATTAAAACATGTTAAAAACACAACAGCCTTAATAAACGCAGAGTAGTTTGGACAGAACCAGGGTTCATACGTCATCACTTAAAAGACCGAGTGTGACACAAAAGCATTTAATTCTGATTGTCCACAACTCAGGATTAAACACAGGGAACAGAGCAAAGTGATCAAAGCACCAGATATCACCAGGAAATACTGAATCACAGAGAGATACACACAGAGAAAAACCCAGAAGGCTATAAGATAATGCAATGGATAATAACACAACAATAAAGCTGGAAAATAAATATTGGCAAACCAAGGAATGCAAAAAATCAACCCCAAGGTAAATAATAAATAACAAAGAAGCTGACAACCCCATTCACCAGAGAGACAAGGAACAAAACTTAAAAACATTCTCACAATCTAAAAAAGAAATGTTAGCACACAAAACTCAAAACCAAGGGTCCAAAACTCAGGGACCATGACAGTTTTTCCTGCTGGTCCAAACAGGCAACCTGTTGTTTTTATTCAAATCTCTCCAGACCCTGACCTATAACTAGAGTTTAACATACCCAAGGTATGGGTACAGTAAAACATCATGCAATGCGAATAGTTATCATGAAAAATGCCAAGCACTATTTGGCCCCTCCACACTAACAATATGCACGGAGACAAACATGCAGTATTCCAATTTACACTAACAAAGGGGGTTAATGTGGACTTATGTGTCAAGAGAAAAGGAGAAATCTCACTTCCTTTAGCTAGGAGATGATCCTCAAGAGGGTCAGATAATTAGCCCAGTGAAGGTGTGGAGAGGGCTGATTCCTAACTAGTACTACCCCTCCCTCATCATTACCCTGTGTGCTGAGGTGATAGGAGGTGGAGGGGGATAAAACAAAACAAATAAAACTCATTAAAGGTGCCTGTGTGGTTACAAATTCCCCTCTGCAGCGTACTAACACTCCACAGACGTCAATAGCTCTGGTCAGAGGTATCATCGTTATTCTGCCTAGGTATGAACTCAGATCAAAGGCTTGTATAGTTCGTTGTCTCTTAACCTGAGGCGGGATTCTCAAAATCAGAGCCCCTTGTTTGGCAGGTTTCCATTTTTTACTCCCCGATTAACGCCTGCGGAGACCCAGAAAATCACTCTGCATAGCAAATCCTGAGATGAAAAAAAATTCAACGATTTCTCCAACGATGCACCCATGGCGTTTTGTTCTTGTAAAGAATGGAGTTAATTTTTGATGCTGCAAAACAGATGAGGGCTCTTTGTAGTTGTATAAAAGAAACTTGCTAAACAACTTGCTAAGAAAGTTGTTTTCATGTACAGTGACAACGTCAGCATCAAGCAGCCACGGACCTGACTTTTCCCATATTTTTAACCCATGAAGCAGTATGGCTTTAACAGCGGTGGTTTACAAAAGTTTAATCAGTTTAATGGATTACCCCAAAATTTGGATCTGACCTTTGATGTTCTCAGTCAAAATGTGGAAGAAGTTTTAAATAAAACTTTAACTTGTCTTGAGAATATGGAAGTGAACAGCGAGTCAGAGCTCGAAGCTTTTCCAGAGGTGATGTTTTGCCCCAAACATGCAAGGTGAACTCCACATCTTCTTCATGCCACATCTTCTGCATCAGCTCTTCCAGGTCGTCTCCTAAATGACCCCATTGGGTATCTTGCAAGAACAATGTGTAGTGTTTATGTATTTATTTATCTTTATTTGTTTAAACTGTGCTGTCTAGCAAGTTTATCAAGCAGAATCAAGGACTCTGTTGTACATTTGTTTTGCCAGGGTGAGCACTATAGGCTCCTCTTGTTAGTCTTTCTTTCTTTCTTTCTTTCTTTCTTTTATTATTATTAACATTACTATTTGTGTGGTTATACAACACCAGAGCTGACATGAGGTGGAGGTCAGGTTAGCAAAAGAGAGGAGTTGAGATAATGGCATAAAGATACGAAGCAGGGGGAAAAGAAAAGGGACAGGGGGCGGGGCCAGGGGCGGGGGAAGTGTTCTGTGTAATTTTTCCTCCGTAGGTATGATGGCCTCATCACATCCTGACAGCTTGATCTCATCTGTACAAATAACTCCATTTACGCCTGCTAACACATTTTGTTTAGCCCATAAGAAACAGAGGCAGGTGCAGGGGTTTTGTCCTCAGGGCAGTGTATAGCTGTGACAACTCTAACTGTTACAACACACACACACACACACACACACACACACACAGAGAGAGAGAGAGAGAACATGTGCCAACAACCATGCTGTTCATTAATCACGCATAATAGCATCTCCAGCTAACAGACAGCAGGTTACAGGCCTCAGGCATATTACTGCAGGTGTGATCATGGACCCACCTGTCATAAAGAAGGGTTTAGAGTTCCCCTGCACTCAAACATAAATATTTTAATGTAAGAGTACAAGTGAAAGTAAAAACAGCACAGTGGAACTTCTGGAAAAGAGTCCAAAGTTGAATGGATATTTCAACTTTCCACAAAGACGCAGTTAAAAGAGTTGGAAGAACTCTTTGTTAACTGAATGTCTTTTTGTTCTGTGTTTCTATAGTAACAGGGCCAAGATTTTTTTATTTTTTTTTTACCAGAATTAATTTGTTAAGTTGCCCTATGAACATGCTATGGAGTATTTATGTCACCAACATAGATGGAGACATATAGAGAGGCAGCACTTTTGTGCCATATTTAATCAGTTACTGATGTTTGTCTGTGACTCTACTTAAGATCCTGAAATTGGAATAAATGAACACAATTTAAACAAAAAAGAACCACAACCTTGTTCAGGTAATGTAAGAGGAGGCTGGGGGAGCCGAATCATTGATGTTCCCGGTGTCAAAATGTTACAAAAAGGGTCGTTTCTACTTTTTAAAGAGATGCTTTGTTAAATAGAGAGGAGGGGGGGGAGAATTTTCCTTATACTATTACGACCGACTTCTGTAATCGCGTCATAATTATAAGACTATTCATCTTGCGGCCAACTTTGGTAGTCCTGAACAGAAAACTTGCAACAGCCGGATCTGTCATTAGCTTTTTGGTCATTTTCAATTCAATTCAATTTATAAGCAGGATCTTTTCAAACCTTTCAAAGTTGTTTGGGGAGGAATGTTTCCTGTTGCAACTTGTGCACTTGCTGAAAAAGCCAGGACAACAATAAAAAGAAAAGAAAAAGAAAAACAGATTTCTTTTTTTTATTAAAGAGTCCCGACCTCAACCTCCTCCAGCACCTTGGCATGCATCACCAGGAGGAAAAATATAACTGAAACTTTAGTAAGCTTGTTAAATATTTCCCTGTTGTGTATATTTATTTATTGTGTGTTTGTGTTTTAAATACTGTCTGTTTTAAGCTGCGAACTAGTGCACAGAATTTTGTTATGTGACTACATGATCACAATAAAAAATCTTTAAAGAGGCCATTATAATTGCTGAGTCTTGGAATGATGTCTAACAATAACAATTGCAATTATTTACATGCAGTGATGGTGAAACATATTTACACATAATGCGGCTCTAATCAACTCATAAATAGTGAAATTCTTAATAAATTTCAGTTTGAAAGTACACTTTAACTGAAGTTGTGTAATAATAATAGCAGTGGA
Organism: Pelvicachromis taeniatus; assembly: GCA_015108175.1. Classification (NCBI taxonomy): domain Eukaryota; kingdom Metazoa; phylum Chordata; class Actinopteri; order Cichliformes; family Cichlidae; genus Pelvicachromis; species Pelvicachromis taeniatus. The sequence goes on from VURO01022078.1 coordinate 11,355, forward strand.
AAAAACTGCAGTATTTGCAGTTGAAATACTACAGTAGGTACACGCTTAAAGTGACATGAAAATACAACTACAGTCAAAGAACAAGTACTGCGCTAAAGTAAATGTACTGTATTTAGTTATTGTTAGCTGAAATATAAAATCTGAATTCACTAATTTGCAACATCTGTAACTAAAGAGACATTTAATGTTTCGTATTTTCATAATCATAATTAATAATTATGTGACTAAAGTAAAAGAAAATACTAAATTTACTTCACATATAATATAGAAATATACTTTAAATATACTTCTAAATGTATAGAAATCAAGAATACACTTTTCCCCTCTGGATGACTCTGGGATAGCTCTATAAACTTCTATAAAAACTACAGTCTCAATATTTTCTTTCCTTCTTCTTGGATCTGACTTTTGCTCAGATATATATAAGGTGCCAACGCCGTCCTCACTTCCTGGGCCTCCCCTCCTCTGGTTCCAGCCATCGCTGATAACGGCCCAGATCTGCAGCAGGAATGTGAGCTCTGGCGCTGTGCGTTTCCCTCTGGCCAGCTTTGACCGTGTGTTTGTTGCAGTTGGAAGGCTTGAGAGAGAAACAAACACTGCACTCCAGTCTGTTGTAGCACCAGATGCCCAGGAAGTGCTGAATGGAGAGTGGATGTGGCAGGAATGGTTGAGAGCTGAGACCATTGTGTTCTAATGCACTATTGTGCTCTCATACATTTACTACACCCCTCCACACATACACACATACCCAGCACTGGTTAGCAGTATTTGTGTCAAACACTGAACTCTGCCCTCTGACCTTTTAATGGAGCCGCAGGTTAGTTAAAGCTTCAAGACAATGTTATTTATTAAGCTTGAGGTTTTTTACGTGTTTGCTTTGTTTGTGTAATGAGTTATTTTGTAATCATCATAAATTATGTTTTTTCAGGCCACCGTTTGAATCCAAGTTCAGCACTATTTATACTTCATTCATGTCATCAGCTACTATCTGTTTCTTTTTCTGCTTAACATCATTCACCAACTATACTCTAACTGTCTGCAGTGGCTGTAACTACAACTCCAGATTTTACCATATCAGCTCTTTGTGTTTCCGTTCCTTTTTACTTTTGACGTGGACCTGCATGTTTGTTTTGTTTAAATGAGGGCCTCATTATGAGCTGAGAGACTCCCTCGTCTGATTAACCTCTGGCCTTTGTGACCTTTGATGAGGTGAACACTTTTTACACCAGCACTCAAGTTCATTTGTTGAGAAAATGCTTCAGTCATTGAAATAAACAAATAAAAAAATAAATTCCAATTAACGGCAAGTTTTCCACAGAAGTGAACTCCAGTTAAGGGTTAACTGTGTTTTAGTGCTTTGCTATTCCCAGTAGGACTTTCAGTGACCTCATAAGGTGGCCTCTAATAACACAAAGCAGACCTTTGACTTTGGCCAGGCTTTTGTTTTCTGTGCAGAAAGCTCCTCTTTAACCAGTAAATCAGCGCCCATGTTGTAGCGCAGATGCTGCTGATTTGACTTCAGGCAGTTGTGGTGTGAAGATACTCATGGGGGCCTAAAGACCTGCAGTGACCCCTGACCTGAGCCCAGGCCCTTTAATATAACCAGCAGATCAGTTCCATATGGTGATTCAGAGAGAGGACACTTGCAGTAATTGATTCAGAGCTCTACTTATGTCTGGATAAGTGGAACATACCAAACCTTATGGTGGTGATAGGGGTTTATTTTACTGTAAATGATGATGGTATAATTCATCATCATAAGTGCGTGGGAGAAAGATCAAGATTAACACTTTTTTAATGTCACAAGTGTCCTCTTGTTATGCATCTTATCTGTGCCCTCAGTCATACACTGACGGATTATCACTATCTTGCGTGGGCAATGCTGTTGACACAGCTGCAGTCTGGGCGTAAACTAACGTGTTCAGGATGCACCTCGTTGCTGCCCGCCAGCCCAGCAGCTTCACAAAAAATAACAATAAAACCGAGACTGGAAAGATTATCTCGCACATGCCCAGGGTGTGAAACCAGTCTCTGTGACTTTCTTTGACCTGAAAAGGAAAATGCAGTTGACTTTACGGTCACTGTTTTATCAGAGGTGGAACAATTTCCATAACATCTTAAAATGAGCTCTTAGTTTTTAAGATAAAAAGAACTTTTCTGTTTTTTAACTTGTGCAGCTTGACAGCTATGACAGTGTCCTACTTTTATTATACACTTGATTCATTAGTATAAAATCATCCACAACAGAAAGTGCCTTTACTTTTGTCATCTAACGTACATTCTACTTAAAATACCCGATCTTTCAGTTAAGCTTTGCTTTGAATAAACTGAATTATTGGCCGTGTCATAACTTTAACTTCAGTAAAGCGACAAAGCAGGCACTGCATCAAGAAGTTAAACTGCCTCTTCTGAGTCGACATCGTCTTGGCCAGGAGGGGGCAGTGGCACCATTACTGGCCTTGCAGAATGCTGCAGAAACACTCTGCCCAGATCTCTTTCATGAAGCTTGAAACAACTGAAACAAAACCTGACTCGTGAGTCAACTCTGACCTTTGGTTGATAACAGATCAGAGACCCCGCCGGGATTTTTCTCCTTTCCTCTGGTATCTTCAGGTGCCAGGAAAGCTCTGCCCTGTAGGCAGATAGGGGGAGAGGAAGGCACTGTGGTGCATAAACTGCCCTTTGTCTAGCTCTTTACCTTGTCCTCCAGCTGAGCTCATAGATTCAGCTTTGTGTGAGTGTGGGGTGTAATGTACCCAGAGACAATAGTATCAGATTGGTGCTCCTCGGGGACAAATGTTGAGAGATCTATATTTAACACTGTATATCCATGTGTTGTGTTTCGAAGGACTATAGGGTTGTCTGTATTGTATGTGCCGGTGAGGGGCTGGTGGATGAGAGGACATCCTCTTTGAAAAATGCAACAGGTGCCACAAGGACGGGATTTCCCCAAGGATCGATAGGGAAGAGCTCTCCCTGTGTGGTGCACAGTTGAATAAAGAACCTGAGGGAGGGATACACGAGGAACATGTAGTATGGAGAACATGTGTAATTATCTAAAAATAATCAACAACATCTTTTTTCCTTCATAGTCGTTAAAGTTGAATTTGTGGGTTAATGTGTGAATTCATATCAAAAGTAATATAAAGATCAGTTCCTTGTACAGCTGTGTAATACTGAACATCCGCCAGACAGCCAAATGGCAGTAATCAGTGACCGTAACATGAATTGGCACTTTTGGCCAAATGATACTAACTTAAATGTAATATCACAAGTCTGTTAAATGTGGTTAAGAATCAAATAATGTAAAGGAACAAGAAATGATTTTGTCCCAGCCCCACTTTCTCCTCTCAGTCTTCCCCGTCAATTAATATTCCCACAGTTCATCATTAATTGCCAGCTGGTAAGGTCAAAGGGGAAATGACCCCCTCATGTGTTTATGTGTGGTCTGACTAAAGGAGATAATGAACCCATCTTCTTGCAGGATTACTCAATAAGCTTCAGTGATTGTCATTTTTGTATTTACAGCAATCGATCTCCATTACAGGTCCTCTTAGTTGCTTTGCTTCAGTTATTTTAATCATCAGTTGACAATCAGTTAGAGGTATAATGTAATCAGATATCAAGATTTTTTTTTTTAAATCAGACAACTTTACTGTGAGCACTTCTAGGACTTCTCTTGAGCTTAACTGATCATTTTTAACCTAATGAAGATTGTCTGAAGAGGTAAAAAGCAAAGGCTGGTAAACAATGAGCCACCAGCTCAAGTCTCTGAGCTCACTGACCTGCAATTGTATTATATTGTAAGATTACATCACACTATTATACAAATCTTATAAATTAGCGTGGAAAACGCTGAATATGTTTCAGTTTGATTATAAAAAAACGTTCATGTCCTAGAAGGATGGTTTCCCTCAGGACATGAACGTCTCCGTTTTTTCACTAAGGATCTGAGGTCATATCCTGTTTGTTATTCCCGAAACTCTCATCTTGACTGGCCCGGCATTTGTTTTCCAACCATCCAGGAAGTCCCCGCTTAATTTGTTATGCCTCCATCACCTCTGCTCCTTTTCTTTCTAATTCCCATTGCAAAACTGGCCCAAATCGAGCGCGCTCTTATCACTCAGGATCTTAAAACATGTTTATTTTCAGAAGCCTCAAAGAGAGCTGCCTTCTGGTATTCAAACCCAGAGATTTGGTCCCTCGGTGAGGCGTCAGAGGTCGTGCTCTCGCTGCCGTGTTTGACGGGCGGCAACAACCACTCGCGGGACTTCAAAGAGTAACGTGGTGGCTACAGATGTGTGACTATTCACAGGGTCCTAATCTGTTCAGAGAAAGGAGGCATCCAATCCGGATCTTTTTCATCTAGCCGCACAGAGCACAGGGCTTTTTCCAAGAGGCCTGCTGTAATACAGTGCATTAGTGAGATAAAGGCCTCTCCTCACAGCTGTCTCATGCTGACAGACTCTTGGAGAAACTGATCTTTTCATTCTTTTCTGGTGTATCTCTTCTTCAGGTCTCTGCCTTTGCAGCCTTTGCAATTCCTTTCAAACTTAAGCTTGGCCTTCTTTTTACCCATAAATCTCTCTTATTATTGGTCTCCATGTGGCTGTGGTTCATAACACTGTTCACTTCACTGCAAAGCCACAGACATTTTTTCAGTTTTTCTCAGACACATGATTTAACAAACAGTGAAACCCCAATCTCTGTGCTACAATTCAGTGAAGTGAAAGTAATCAAGAAACTGTAGCAGCAGTTCCCCATGACATGCACATCAACTTTAAACTGTTAATTGCCATCTTATATTCTAATGATAATAAGACTATCCTCGTGTTTCTATTTAAGTTTTATACTGACATTCATTTTAGATCAATGATAAATTAAGATCTGCTGATTCTGCTTGTTTATATGAAAGTGCATCTACAAATCAACATATAAAAGTCATGTTTATTTATTGTTCTAGTAAAAATTTAGGTTAGATTTAGGCATAGAGTCACTGCAGTTTAGGTAGTCAGTTGTATTGGTACTGTAGTATGAATTAGAAGAACTACATCACTAAGATTAAAAGATCTTTGACACAGATTTTACAGTTTAAAAAAACTGTAAATGCAGTGATAATTGATACGTCTCTATTTGGTTACTTCCTGTTTTGACATCTCAGTTTGTCTTCACTGGCTATCTTTGTGCACTGGGAAAAAACCCTTAACATCCATCACTTTTTTTTTAAAGAAAAAAATAATAATCATAACCTTTTTTTTTATGCATATGCCCAAAACAGCACTGACATTTTTAAATGTTTTACACAATTTGAAATTTGAGGCATGATGCTTTCAAACAAAGTCAGTCAAATTTGATCCACAATGACTCAGAGCTACTCAGAGAGCAGCGTGTTGCTGAACTGCTGTCTGTTAAGAACTTAATGTGCCAAGTTTTGCTGATCAAGCCATCTAGTTTGACCTCCTTTATATTGTGATTTTGTGGCTTTATAACAAAATCACTTTCATGACTCTTTCAAATCCTCCTTCAATGCAATTTGGGGGCATTTCCAGAAATGTGATGCAACTTCGGAAAACCCAGAAAACGTCTCAAACCGAAAATGCTAGTTGCACACAATAACAGACAAACAATGACAACCAAGAACAACTGGATTTTCCAGTATTTGCAGCGTTTGCTATCTTAAAATCACAGTCTGCAGATATATCTTAAAACTACAGCAGACAATTAAATATATTCAACAGTTTTTCATATATAAACTGCAAACAATGCATTATTTTGCCCCCAGTCCTTGTCCAGCAAACTGTTGCTGTTATATAGTTTCTATTCATGGTTATAGTTTAATTTATATTTAATCCTTTGAGTTTTAGTTTATGCCTGCATCCCCTGTGTTTTTCGTTAAGTTTCCATCTCCTGTTTGATGTCTTCATGTTCCTGCTTTATTTTGTCTTTTGTGCTTTTATATTTAGTTTTACTTGTACCATCTCTGATTAGTTTCAGCTGTGTTACTCTTATGTTTCCACTCCTCACTGATTGCCTTTGTATCTACACACTCACTGTTCATTGTTGTGCTGTGTGTCTGCCTTACTGTGTACCCAGTGGTCTTCCAAGTGGTCTCCCAGTATTGTTTTTGTCATAGTTATCTTTTTTTTTTTTCGTTTTCTTATCTATGGATCAATATCAGCTTAAACAAACTGCTTGGTTTTGTTTGCACTCCAACTCGCTTCATCTTTGCATCGGGTCCTCTCACCACTACATCCCAATATGAAAACAATCCTTTTAATTCAATCATTACCGAAAATATTAACTTCCTAAAGCTCTTAAATTGTAAATTAAAGGTATATTTCTTTTGTATGGGTAATTAAATCTCTTCCTTGGGAATTTAGTGCTTAAAAATAAAAATGTAAGTATTTCATCTTCTGAACAAAAACTATTTTAAGTCAGTAAGACCATTTAAAAGAATCTTGGGGTCCATTCCTTTGGCACAACATCTCTGACTGGACAAGTAGCAATGCACATAAAGAATTCTAGCCTGGCCTTTAAAAAAAAATAAATAGTAAAAGAAGGCAGAGTGACACATTCTGATTATCTTCAGTAGACTTGCAGCAGAGAAGCCAGAACATCTAGACTAGGGAGGAAGAGCAGCACAGATGAAGGGAGGGAGGCCGGGCTCCAGACGTCACATCTGCCACCGCTACTCCCCAGGGAAAAACAGGGCATGGGAACTTCACACATCTCCACCCAACCCTCCCCCCACTTTGGTCCCGCCACTGAACATGGACCCACTGTGGCTGACGGACCCCTGCTTCTCCCACTCATTTCCCTGACTCCATCACGCTACAGTCTTTGCTTTTTATATTCTTCCTGCTTCCTAATCATTGTCTTTTTCTGTCTTTCTCTATGTGGCTCCACCACCCTCAGACTTATCAGTCATTCAGCATCCTCTACAGATGTCACGGCTTCAAGGATGCTTCTGCACACAGGTCCACTGAGTGCAGTCTTTCCATAAATATACAGTTACATATGATCTCATTCTTACTGGTTTTACTGAATTTGAAATCACTGTATCAACTTAAAGGGCCTCCTTTTATATTTAAGGTTCAGCTGTAAACACAACTATAGTGTTATCTGAAACTCAATATGAACATGTTCAAACAAGGAGCAGGTATACACTTGTTTATTGTCACCCTCTGGTCATTTATATTGATTACCCATTTGCTTTAGACAGGTGGCATATGGTAGCTTTATGCACATTTTTGGAGACCAAAAATCTGCTCATAAGAAATGAACCGTTTGGGAGAAGTAAGTGTAAATAAGAAAATAGACGCTTAGAAATTCACTTAAAGCTAAAAACAGCCGTTTGCTTGTTAAATGTGACCCATTAGCTGATCCTGTGTTAATAAAACAAATATGTGCAGCTTTCTTTAGAGTTTTTATTTTTTCATCCACATGAAGGGAATCAAGTGTGGCGCAGTGGTTAGCACTGTTGCCTCCTGAGTTCAATTCCACCATCAGGCTGGGGTCTCTCTTTGTAGAGTTTGCATGTTCTCCTCGTGTTTGTGTGGGTTCTCCCCAGGTCCTCCGGCTTCCTCCCACAGTCCAAAGACATGCAGTTATTGGGGATAGGTTAATTGGAAAGCTCTAAATTGTCCATAGGAGTGAATGTGAGTGCAAATGGTTGTCTGTGTCTATGTGTTAGCCCTGCGACAGACTGGCGACCTGTCCAGGGTGTACCCTATAACCTCTGTAAACAACTTCCCGCTGAGTCTATAGGCTCATTTACTTTTTGGGGGGACATATTAAATAAAATCTTAAGTCATGCTATGTTTCAAAATGGACCATTATCTGTGGTATGAAGCTGCATGTTATTTGGCTAATTCCTTGTTAATCACAAGACCGTAGCCAATGAATGTGCAGTTTCACAGTCTGACCTAACCCTTTTTTTTGACACGTGCAACTTTTTGCAACAAAAATTGTGTTGGAAACGCTCATCTCAAGGTTTCAAAAGAGGGTTTCAGAAATCAGTGGGTAACGTCATATACATAGCTACATCCAGTGTCTATGGGCCCAGTGCAGAACCTTGTTGGAACCTTTATCTTATCTTGTCTGGGTGGCAGGGGCACCAGACTAAGTAGAAACGCCCAAACCTCCCTCTCCCAGGCCACCCCCTTCCAGGAGTACACAAAGGTGTTATCAATCCAGCCAAGACATATATCTCCCCAGCAGTTCCTGGGTCTGCCCCAGGGCCCCATTTCAGGAGGAAGTCTTTGGAACGCCTAACCTGGGAGGTAGCCTAGAGGCATCCTGGTCAGATACCCAAACCACCACAACTAGCTCCTCTTTTTATTGGACAATATATAAATTCATAGTTGTACATGACCATAACACGAGGATAAAGCATGAACATTTGCAAGTAACACTAGCACTAACAAGCTGGCTTAGGCATTTTAACCCCATTTCAACATTTTAACCTATTTTTGAGTGACTTGCTTTTAGATCCAGTCTCTTGTGAAAGTTTTAAGAACTGAAGTTTTGGCTCCACCTTAAATCTTTAGCTCCAGAAATTGCCATTTGGGTAAATTAAAGCTTTTTATACAAGCATTAAAACAGTTTTCCAACTCATCAGATTGACTGTCTGCTCTCAGAAAGAGGAATAATTTATTGGTAACATTATTTTTTTATTAAAAGGAAAAAAAAATTCTAAGCTATATCTAGATATATAGTGATATTCATAGCACAGACAAACTATTTTTAAAAATTTTTATGAGTCATGATGGATTCACCTAAACTCTCTTTACTTTGCATTAAAATGTGTCCTGTACATCTGTATGCATGTTCTGTATGTATATTAATACAATCTGATGCTGTGTTTTTGCAAAGGTTTTCAACTGGCTTCTCTACAAATATTATGGATGTTTCACTACAACCGTGCTTGGTATGACTGTGCCCCAGCATTCCTTCACAGTTACACAGGAATTACACGGTTTTGCAATCACTTGCGAACAAAATGGCTATTTGTGTCACAGTGTTGCATTTACATCCCCGTTTTGACAGTCAAGGTTACCATGCCACATTATCTCCTCTCCTTTGCGTGTCTAGAGTTATATAGCACTTAAACCCCTGCCAGCTGTTAACAATGGCATGCTGTGTGTGTAAAGACCTCTATGAAGGCTTTTCTGTGAGTGAGTGTGTGTGCGCGCATGCATGTGCAGCAGCTGTCGGCACCATGTACATCTTCCAGTCAGCGGCCAAAACACAGCAGCCGGCTGCTCCCAAAGCTCACAGCAGTGCAGCAGCCTTCACAAGTTTACAGCTAGCTGCTGCCGTTCTTTTAGACTGTGTCAATATTTTTACAACAATACCCATTCCAGACTTCATGCTTCAGCCAAAAATATCATTAAACTATGGAATGGCTATGCTGAGCACAATGGACAAACTGTGCTTTATCCTTTAGAGCACGTTTCAAAGAAAAGTTAAAAGAAAAACAACTTCTTTATGCTGATGAAGCATAAATAATATAATCAACTTGTTACAGCTCAGAATGTTGTTGAGGGGACTGAATAGCTGACAGTAAACTAAATAGTGCTGCTCTGAGGGAAACCAGCAAACTAAACTAAATCCAAAAAGATAACTACAATAAACCAAAAGCAGAAGGTGAACATTATGGATGACTGAAAGGAGAAAAAGGTGAGAGATTATTAGACAAAGGCTAAAGCAGAAAACACAGACACACTCCAGGGAGATGGGGAATAGGGCCCTGTGAACTTATTCGAGTAAAACATGAACTTTCAAAATAAAAAAGGGAATAAACTGACAGAGGGGAAGAAGAAGAAACATAGTGAAAAACAAAAGGAGAAGATCTCTAAGGATTACGACAGATATCTACAAATGCAATGGCATGATTTTCTGTAAAGAATACCCTTTAATGGAAACAGAAAACATGAAGTTAAATTAAAGTACACGGCAGCAATTTCAGAATGACTGAATGGACACGATATAAAGTCATTAACCTTTGTACTTTTACTCAGATCAGTTGTATCCATATAGCACCAAATTACAGCAACAGTCACCTCCCGGTGCTTTATATTGTTGGGGTTTTCTCTCTTACAATATTAGAGAGAAAACCCCAACAATAAGACAACCATGAGCAAACACTTGGCAACAGCGTGAAAGAAAAACTCCCTTTTAACAGGAAAACTCCTCCAGTGGAACCAGGGAGGGACAGCCATCTGCCATGACCGGTTGTAGGTGAGGAGAGAACAACATGACAAAGTTTACTTAAATTAACTGCATATTTAATTTAACCCTTTCATGCATAGTGACAGTGTACAGCTATTCAAAGGCCTTTTTTCTTGTATTTGTGTTAGTGTTGATGGTATACTTGCACATAAACCACTACATTGGACACTGTTGTGTCACTCCGTACCAAATTCATAAGGCAAAATGTATGTTGTCTACCTATGTAAAAAAAACTCTTTGAAAAGTACATGTTTTTTCATGCCTAAAGATGAATAAAAATGCTTAAGACCTGATTGAGGTTGTCACAATTCATGCATGAAAGGGTTAAATGTGACATTCCCAGCTCTGTTGCTCTGTAAATGCAATGAGCATAAACAGAGCTAACAATGAGTCCTTATGCAATTCTTACTCCCCTTTCTCATGTTCTCCTTTTTATCCCAGTAACACTGTTGCTGTGGGGTGGGTTTCATCTGGCTGGGGTCAGTCCATGAGGTTTCTTAGACTCATAATTAACTGATGAAGAAAAAAGCTCACAGCTAAAGGTTCCACTTTTTATTTTCATCATAATCCACAAAATTCTGCTTTGCTTGAGAGCTGTTGGTGACGTGCCAAGCCCAATGCTGTGCACCTCATGTAAGGCCTTCACAGCTGATATTTCATAAAGCATATTGTGTTTCACTTTGGACCCACAACAAGTCAACATCAAGCAGCTGAGGCATACTTGACACACGCTCAGGTTTCATCCACGACACCAACAGGGAATTAAACGGTCAATGCCTCACATGCTTCACATGTGTGTTTTGTCACATACATGTCTGTTTGCAGAATAGTCAACTGTGATTCGCTGTCAACAAAAGGCTTAGATACTTGCTAAGGATTGTTTTCTTGAGACTGAAATTTATGATGTTTACAGATTCAGAACAAGTAAAGTAACTGTCAAAAATCTGGCACATATAAACTTGGCTCGTACTTTCAGGATATACCTAAAATAAACTACTGTATACAGGGGCCACCTTAGCGAGGCTTGTATTCAGATCACCAATCTGTTTGTTTAAGGAAGAAGACTAAAAGAAATTTACACAGTCAGAATAAATGGCAGCAAATCTATCAGCTCTTTCTTTTTTCTTGTATACTTGTAAAACCTTCACATGCTACATGTGGATCACATGGTCATTATTACTTACATTTTCAAGGTCAAGCTCATTCTTGATTTGCCAATACAATAGTACATCTCAAGGTCTGTTTAGTAGAATTTCCAGACTTTTCAATTGTATCTGTGAGATGGATTGTTATTGGACTTGGCAAATCTGGTGGAGATTTCACAGGACTTTAAGACTCCTGTGAAAAACTAACTATACCCCTACTGCTTCCATAAGAATTAAGTGGGTAAAGTGTTGCCAGGTCCTGCTAATTAAATACGCTTGACTAATTGATCATAAACAACTGTGACCGACTCTATAAAGGCAGGTGTTTGAGTAGTTTGTGGTCCGGAGCATTCAGTGTCACGCAATGCCACAATATTTCCAGGAATGAATGTCTCAGCACATTTACTCAGAGAAATTACAAAAAAATCAAAACAAGAAGTATTTAGAATAACATAGAATCTACAGGCCTCAGTTAGAATGTTAAATGCTAAAGTACAGTTTGAAAAAGACTGAACAAGTAAGTGTAGCATGTGTGGAAGGGCTGCCAGGAAAACGTATTTTCACTCTAAAATGAATGCAACAGCACAGCTTAGGTTGCAGGATTGCATCTTAACAAATCACAACGGGGATCAATGTCCTTTGCACAGACACGACCCAAATCTAGATTGCACCCTGATATTCTAGACTCAAAGTGAAGTCATTTGTCCAACAGCTAAAGCTGAAAGCTAAGAAAGAAAAGAATTGAGGTGTTGCAATGGCTCAGTCCAAATCCACACTGCTGTTGCAGGACCTTAAGTGAGCTGTGCAAATGAATGCCTGCAAACATCAGTTAACTAAAGGGTTAGGGTTAACCCTTTAGTTAACCCTTGTTAAAGAGAAGTGAACTAAAACTCCTCCACAGTGACGCAAGAGACTGAAATTAATACAAAAAACTGTTACTTCAAATTCCTTATTGCTGCTAAAGGAGGTTCCACAAGGTATTGATTCATGGGATGTACTTAGTTCTTCACAGGGCTCCATGCAGTCCTGTCAAAAATTGAAGTCTACTAACTACCGTACATCTTCCATTAGTAGCCTGTCTCTTTTAAACGCCGGTTTCTAATAAATGCAGGTTTGAAAACATGTTACAACAAATAGACGCCGGTTTCCAATAGTAGACGGGCGACCTTCGACCCGGAAGTTCCTCCGCGCTGTCGTCGGTCCTCCTGTGTCTCATCACTCAGCCAGCTCATTCCAATCAGTCGTCATCTACAACCAGCGGCATTTAAGCTGGATGCGTGGCAACCGTCAAAGTGGGATTATTACACTGAACTGGAACTGTCGGCTAGCAAACCTGCTAACTGTGATTTTCTGGTCTTTTACTTCTTCTTGAGGAGAGTCGGGCAGAGAGAAGTTTCGGAGAGCACCACTCGTGAACTGGGATACCACAGACAAGGAGACACTCTGGAGCAAAGGAGGAGCACAATTGGGCACAATCTTTTCACCTCAGTCTAAAAACTGCACCTGGGTCCTCTTTCCCTCTCACTTCCGCGACACTTCCATCTGAGAAGGGATTAAGAGCCAGTCTCCAATAACCGCCGGTCTCTTTTAGACGCCAAGCCGGCCAGATCATTTTTTAAATAAGTGCCCGGAGCTACTAATGATAGATATATGGTAATATTTATTTATTTTATTTTTTTACATGATGGTAGCTTTCTCTTTTGGGGGGCAAGTATTTAAAACTTTAAAGACTTGTTTCTCTTTTAACCCTTTAACACCAAAAAGTGTTACAAGCTGTCAAACAAAACTCAGCCAAACCAATTTATCACAAATCAGGACAAATCCTCCAACTAAAAACGACCTTGTATAAACAGCTTCAGCTGTAGCTGTTTGCTCTGTTTATTTGTTTGTCATCCAGCATTTTGTAGTGAAATCAACTTTGCTTCCTTCTGGTTGGCAGAAGCTGAATGGAGGGAACAAGCTCAATACTTTCCGGAGATTTGCACACATGAACACAATAGAGCTGGAATGACACCTTATCACTACAGGAACAATGGTCTCTTTAAGGTCACCATCATAAAAAGCCATAGGTTCACACACATGTACATGTACCTAGCTGTCAGGATAATCTATTGAACTCATTTTAGCTCTTCTTAGGTTTATGATAATGTATAGGTACTCACTCTTTTCCAGAGTTATTGTAATTTTGTGGTTAATTTCTGTTTACAATTCAGTTTATGGTTTGGAAGTGGTTAGTTTTTATTTGTTTGGTTTTTTTTACTAGTTTTGGTTTTAATTTTAGTCTTTGTAATTATTATTGTATGGTGGACATGTTGCCAGAAGGAAGATTTAAGTAGATCAGTGGAATCCAAAGTCTCAATAAACACCTCATTCAAACAAATACTAAAACTATTTTCTCTGTATTTTTATTTTAGTTTATTTTTGTCAGTTTTCAAACTTTACAAAGTAATTTCAGTTAGCAATGGCTACCAGGGGCATTACATTTGAAGTAAGTGATTAGAATTGCAAAACAGTGTGCAATTTTGAGCCCTGCCTTTTGCTTCGACACAGCCTGAACTCTCATAGCCAAGCTTTCTTGTAATTTATTGAAATAGTTTTCTAGAAGAGTTCTTGAAAGACATTCAAAACTTTTCTTTGACTACTGGTTACCTTTTTGTTTTTTTGTTTTTGCCTGTCCCGTTTGGATCTTTACCTACCAGAATTATTGTCTGAAGGCCAAGAAGGATGTCCAACGGATTTATCTTACCAAATGGACCATCATGGCTTTGCCGTAAGAGAACAAGCAAGAGTAATGCAGAGCAACACAATCTGGGGACCACAGCAATAACCAAGATTAACAGTAAATACTGAATATACTACTGGTTACCTTTATATGATCCCACATTCAGTAATGTTGAAATCCAGGCTCTAAGGAGGACAATCCATGACTAAAAGTGTTCTGCTGTGTGTTTTCCAGGTACGCTTTGGCTGTTCTGGCAGTGTTTCTGGGGTCGTTTCCATGCTGAAAAATGAAGCCACTGATGTTTTCCAGTTGCATTAAAATCAGATGCTTCTTTTCTGGCATCATAATCCCAATCCACTTCAGTTTTGACAAGATCCCAAATAACGAGGGCTGAAATGCTCAAATGATGACAGAGCGTCCACTGTGTTTCACAGATGGCTGGAGACCTTCATGCGTACTGACGATAGGCATGGAGGAGGTCAGGAGGTCACAATGATCTTTTGATGAACCACCTTGAAGACCTTAAAATTCACTAGAACAATAAATTGTCTGTTTATTTGTTTTTTTAATTCAGCAGTCTATTGGCCATGTTTATGCTGATACAGCAAAATTGCAAAATCTCCAGACCTTCACAATACAGCTGTTTTAGATGACCTGTAGTTCCCCTGTGTTTAATTTTGGAATAGGTGACGTTTACTATTTATTACTCCACACAAAAATAAAGGAAATCTGTCATTTGGTGCTAAATTGAATCCAACACCCTCCAAAAGTCTACTACTTCCCTGGGCTTTAATGGGGGACACGGCAGCTGAACACTATTTCCCGTGCTGCCCTAACAAACCTGCTGGGATTCAGTGCTGACTACCAAGAGAACAGAACTGATTGGAGCTCTCTTTAGAGCTTTGTTAATTGGCATCACTCTGCAGATGAGTCTTGTGCTGATATCAGTGATAAATGATACAGGAGCCAGAGTTGATCTCAGTCAAGTGCTGTGTCTGTTCTTTGCCCACACAGAAAGAAGTGTCAAGCAAAATGATTAAAAAAAAGAAAAAAGAAGGGACACACACACACACACACAGCAGGGATACCAAAAAACACCTCAAAACTAAAACAGAAAGTGTGAAAGATGGATGTTTAAGAAACAGAAAGTGAAACTACAGAAAACAAAAGAAAGCAGAAAAGAATAAAAAGAATAAAAAAGGTAAAGGAAACTTGTAGTATACCACAGACATGCATGTTCTGCATTTCTGCCTTCTCAGTAATCCCTGTGTCGAGCAGAGGCAGCTGGAAGATTGGCAGCTGTTCAGTCTCTAATGAGCAACCATCTCCATGACCCTACCTCGTCCCTCTCTTCCGCCTTCCGTCCCTCCGCTCAATAAAATCCCAACAGCCAGTTCTTGCCTCACTCCAGCCAACTCTCTGCAATTAGCAGGACTGCACATAATTGTGATGAAAGGACGAGAGCCTGTGTGGCCCTCGTCACCGTTGGCCTGACTATGTCAGAGCCAGATGCTTCGTTGTTCTCAGCAGTGTCCAACCGTACACAGTAAGAGCCTTTATTCCCAGAGGAGACCAGCTACAGAAAGAGGCAATGACCAGTTCACCCACACCAAAACGAGGCCTGCCCTGCAAAAGCCCTCATAGTTGTGATGCTGGTTATGACAGTGGGAGCTGAAAGGAGAGTGTGACCAAATGCTGTTAGACAATAAACGAGGTTTTAGATATCAAATGGGACTGTGAACTGTGTAAAACAGAGCTTTTATGATGTGCGAGGATTAACCTTTGAATAAAATGGGCATTTCTGTCTGACGCTGATTCAAATGAAGCTTTTTATCTACTGCATGTGTAAAACCTTTAAAAGTTACAAAGGCACCCGTGTTGTTTAATGAGAAATATGAAATGTGTCAATTACATGCGGTTGATCAAGGCTGATCACGCATAGTTTATTTGAAACACTTTACACTGAACACGGTTACAGTAAGTATTTAACAGTTAAAAAGCCACATACTGAACTTTGTGACCAGGGAGCGTATATTGACTTTGCAGTGAACAATAAAAAGATTTAAAAATTTAAAAAGAAGTCTAGTAAAGAATGATCCATGACCTCCGCAAGCACTACACGCGATGAGTTTATGGACCCAAAAATACTGAAAAACAAAACAGGATCTTCATTTTGTAAAATACGGAGTTACAATTGGTGCCAAAGCAGGGTTTGCTCTAAGACAGGCCTACACCCATCAGACCTATTTCATAAAACCAAGATGTTGATGAGCAAGAGCTTGAAGCACAATGACTACATCAGGTTAAAAAAACAATAACATCTCATCAGTGTTTAGACTACAAAATAAAACATCCATTTATTCATTTTTTTTTTAGGTTTATCTGATTTGGGGTCACAGGATAAAAGAAAACAATATGTAAGCAAATAAAACATCAGCTGTATTTTGTTCAGTTTCTGTTGCACGTGCTCCGCCCGCACCTTTCTGATGTGAGGAAGCAGTAACTTGCAATCAGCAATAACCCCGTGCTGCACTATTCATACCCCCCCCCCCCGAAAAACTGTCCTTTGAAAAACACATATGATTTTCAATGTGGTCAGACAGCGTGTTTTAGGATCTAACAGGACATAACTTGGGTCTTAACATTAGCAAGTTGGAACTAGTCCACATATGAAAATCTATATAAATAGTTTTCTTCAGTCATTTTCAATGTATGCAACAATTTTAGATCATTGAATCTAAATGTATTTTTCCCAGTTAAATCGGTGACCCAGTTTTGATTTTGCATTATTATTATTAATCTGTGATTTCATTGTGGTTTGTGACTGCTTGTGTTTTGGTTTCTGTTTTGTATTTCTAGGTTTTGTTCCTGTGTCTTTGTGTTTAGTGTAAGTTTAGTTCAGTCTTCATGTTTATTTTCTTGTTCCCAGTCAGTCGTATCTCATGTAGTGCTGGGCAAAACGATTATTTTCCGAATCGATGAATCTAGTGATTAATTTTTCGATGCATCGATGAATCTAATGATATGTGTTACTGCTAAGCAGCTTAAATTAGTTTTGCATTTACGGAGGTTGGGTGTTTATCTCTGAGTGTGTGTCTACGTGGGGGGTGTCTGGATGAATTAAAGGGTAAAAACCAGTGTTAGTAAAAAAGTTGAAAACTTACGGTCGTTTTATGATCGGCCATTTCCACCTTACAAAGCCGGCAAAGACTGAATCACTTCCTGTTCGGTTAAAATATCCCCATACTGTAGAACTGCGTGTTCGGGGGGCGTGGTTTAAGTCGACATG